>OMNZ01115396.1:45685-62288 GCA_900303255.1 Lesueurigobius sanzi
AAACCTCAAAGGCCTTGTGAATATCATGTATTCGACCATAGGCTTTTCCAAATGTAACCATTTCTATTTATTGGGGCTTTGAGATTGACACAGATTATTCACAAGTTATAGTATAGTTTATAGTTTATTTTGAAAACATATACCTTTAGACAGCAAGAATCCTAATAATAATATTAACAAGAGAAAAAAAAAACAATCCATTACATAAAGAACATTAGAATTACAAAACATGAGCATATTTTGCAAAACATCAACATGCTTGAAAAGGAGTGGATGAAGTGTGACCTTATTAATTCCCACCCCTTTCGCTAAAATAATATTTACCCATCCACCCATCCAATATATTCTACATATATCATTATTATTACTGCCGCAAAAACACAGTAAGTAATCACCAAACAAACAATAGCCTAAGGAAAGTGTATAAATACACATAGATCCGTCCACATACACAATACACCTGCTAGAATACTTCCTGAGTAGCTTCAAATCTCTCTTCAGCACAGTAACCCTGTAAGACTTCCTATTTGAAAAGTATTTTGAAGTATCACTTCAAAAGTTGTATTTACTTAAGCAACGAAAGTAGTAATAAGTAAATATCCTCAATATCATGACCTTCTATAAAACAAAAGCAAATTGCTCATATTTTATGGCAAATTGGCAGCAAAAGAGAACACGAGAACAAGGGTGTATAGCTGACCAGTGCTATTGTTATTACACTTGATAGCGTGTACGACATGGACGTTCTGGACACAAAGAGCAGACGCAGGCCGGTAAATATTTGTATTTGAGCTTACAGTGCGCAGCCTGTCAACACCACGGGAAAGAATCCACAACCCTGTGACCCCGCGCCCACCGTCTCACCGCGCTGATTGGCAGTAATGCTATTTAATCAAATGTCAAACAGCACAGGTTGGTCATACACAAGTGAACCTTTGAATCGCTGCTTCAGTGGAATTTATGTGAGGCAAACAAAAATCCTGAATGCCACACAAAGGCACGCACACGCCCGGGCAATACTCAGAACGAGTCAATAATGTTGATATCACCAACACTTTCTCTCCATTGTGTGAAGGGGAAACGGGGGGAAAAGTCATAGCTGCAACGTCTTGTTTATGTACTTGTCATTTATTGGCGGTCTGCGTTATATCGAGGGAAACATTCGCACATTTCACAAAACTCCCTTGCCATTTCAGAAATAATTGGCCAGTTCTTGCGCTGCTGAGCCAGTCCGTTGATTTTTTCCACATGCAACCGAGCTGCCAGATCACTCCGGCACTCTTTATTGCTGACAGTGTGTCAACACAGAGATGTCAGCCACAATAGACATAAATGTTGCGAGTGAGTGATTGAGACTTCACTTTTACACCAGTCAGAACAGCCAAATACCAAAGGCTGCTGTTCACTACAACCTTGTCCTGACAATGACTGAAGGAGCGTGTGCAACAGAAAAGATGTTTGTGTATAAATGTGTTAGGTAGTTGTATGTTAAAACAAAGATGTACCACAAAAAGGTTTTGAATAAGCAAGCTTGAAATTGTCAAGAAAACTTATGGGGGATTTCATTTTCGTTTGCCCTCAATTGATGATAGCCTTCTGTATCAAAAGCCTGGGACTCATTGTGGGGGGCTGTGTGGGCAGAGCCCAGAGAAGAGCAGAGCAGGTAACGAGCAGTGATCACCAGGTGTGAGCAGTTAGCTCGTTACACCGTCCTCACACCTGTGTGTTTCCCCATCAAAAAGGAGGAAAAATAGCTTTTAGATCGAATAGAACAAAGATTGGGCCGTTGGAGTGTATTAATCATGTTTATTTATTGTACTTTTAACACATGTGATTGTATTGTCTTCTTAGTACACCACGGCTTTTTAATTTTTAAAAATGTCAAATGATTAAAACACGCCAGAAACAAACAACACGAGTAGTTTCTCTAGGTAAAAGTAGCCTTTTATCAATCAATCAATTTATTTTTGTAACGCCCAATATCACAACAGGAGTCATCTCAAAGGTCGGTATGGACAAAAACAAATCAATATCAGGCATCAAGAATGATCAAAATAAGTCACACACGAATTAATGTCACAACCAGATGTAATGTCCCGTAAATAAGTAAATCGCCTAGAGTAACAAGATTAGAGTATCCCACATCCTTAGACCTTCCTCCTTTTAGATTAGATAGATCAAGTTGAGAGTAGATTTTAAGTTAAATGTAAAAAACAAAGGTTTAAAAGTAGTCTTGAGATGAAATGGTACAGAGAGGGGTGGGACCAATGGGTAGCTCCTCTCCCTAATTGATATTAGGACCACCTGGATGACTCCATCAGTCTGCTGACAAAGCTCTTGGGATAAGGAGCAAAACTTTTAAGCATGAGTACAGATGCAAGAGATGCTGAAATAGAGAGGCTTTTTCTACAATGGTTAACTCCTGTACGATTGAGAACCTACACAAAGGAAAGTTACAGTGACGACAAATACAGAAGACTATATTGCAACAACATAAAAGCCTTTGTATCAGTCCAAGATGAACGTGATGTAACTGGAAGGGCATAAACAGGGGGAAAAGTCACTTAAAAAGTCACCAAAGAAGCAGAAATATCTGATATATTTTTATGGGTAGTGTTGGGTGATGTTAGAGCTAAAAGCGGTTGACTTTTGTACTGATGTTGGATCAAGGCACATGCCACAGAAGTGCTGAGGTCGCAGGAACAAATTAGAACAAACTCGTTTCCGCCGTGTTTTGCTTTCTTCCCAAGGCCCACTCTTTCATTATCTACTCATTTGTTCCTGTCCCCAAAGTGGCTCATACAGCGCTGCACACCCATTTTCAATCATTGAAACTGTCACTAAAAATTAATACAAAACATAGAAAATGGAAAGGTCTGTCTTCACCTGCGCAGCCACTATAGAGCTGAGAAAATGAAAACTCAAAGCCCTGACTTGTGATTTTAGAAGTTTAAAAGTTCACAACTTTTTTTTTTTTGTTTTTGCAAAAGACAAATTATGTATTTACAAAATGTTTACAAAATATATTGTGTTCTACAACGACAACAGTAATAGGAACATCATCGTCCTGATCTGTGTGAAATGTTTCTGTTATGTTATATTACATTGCAGTATACTATTACATTCTGGAGAGTTAAAGTAAAGCAACTTGAAGGCCCACAAAAGCATCAGGGTAGAGGTTTCAAATAGGGGAGACACCGGGGATGATTGTAACACGGGGAGAGTTGTAACAGCACCACTTTGACCAATCAGAGTCCAGATAAGTGTAATGCGATCTTATCAATCTGTAGTCCTTTCCTCTCTGGTCATGCACAGCACATTTCAAGACTGTAAGTTGATGCATGCAGATTTTGAGACAAGAAAGCATTTTTTGGCTCCTACTTTTCCCCCTGACAATGTCACAAGATTTCCAAAATATTAAAATGCAGGCCTCTTTTTTCATGCTAGTTTGCTACGACAATTAGCTGAACATAACTGGGGCGGACAGGGGTGGTTATAACACATGACAAAGCAGGTGTTACAATCCACCCCGCTAGTGTGGAGAGTTGTAACAGAGGTACTCTTTGGTTTGACACCTCATGGCGTTTGTGTTTCGATTAAAGGATCTTATGAGCTGCCAACAAATGTACAGTTGTGCTCAAAAGGGTATGTAAACTTATGGATTTTATAGAATATGAATGATAACATAAAAACTTTTATTTCACTCATGGTTAATGGTTACGTTTCTTTACGCTAGAAACGAGCCAAATGTCCCTGATCAAAAGTTTACACATTGTGCATCTTGAAACAAACATCATTTTTGTCAGAGAGTCCTGTATTTCAGCTGAAGTGAGTTTTTCTTTGCCCCTGAACAGTTTTCCTGGCAGTTGTTGAAGGTCATGTAAACGTTAGAGCAGGGACATTTGAGTAGTTTCTGTTTCATTATGATTTCAAAAGAGTAACAATAACTGGTTTCGCTCAAAAATCACTTACACATATTTTTTTTCGGGTTTTTTTATCACTCAATAAACTTTATTAATTAGCTCATAGTCAAAGGTTAAACACAGTGTCCATTAACAGGCATCTTCATTGCCCAATAAAATAATGTGATGGCTTCTTGGAAAGCTTTGGCACTGCCATTCACCTACGATACAACTTTTAAAAATACATTAATTAATCAATTGCATATATATTTTAATTTAAAACTTAAAACCTATTAATTTGATCACATTGTTTGATACTACTCTGGTTATACAAAGCAAAAACACTGTACAACAAAACATCAAAAGCCAGAGATCGCATGCTCACACACACTCACACACACACACACACACACTCACACACTTACACACCGTATTAGCCCCATCTAAAAGCTAAAGAGTTAAATGGCTGTGTCAGTGGCCCTCAACCAGCAGTAATAAAATACCTCCAGTGTGCATTCTGATCAATGGAGGAGAGACGAAGACAAGCTGCCAGGGTTAATGGGCCCCACTCCACTTAAATACCATACGAGAGACTCTGGGGAGACCGAGACGGCAGAGTGGGCGGGTGAGGAAGGCCATGGCGCAAGCTCTTGGAATATAGGGGGAAAAATGGATAGAAGATGATACGGAAAGCAAGGGACTTAATAATTCAAGGATTCCAAATGGCAGTGTAAGTGATTTGATAAATTTGAGTAAAGTCCGAGGCAATTTCCAAACCAATTACAGCGTAGATATATTTTGTCCGTTAGCTGGCGCGCAACAGGGTAACTTGTGCGTCGGGGTGCATTACGGTACAGTGCACAATTTCACTGCTCTTAAAGTAAGCCGTGTGTTGCCTTTCTGGAGCTGGAGGCAATTGAGTGTCACTTCAAGGGATTTTCTCTCATTGGATTGCCAATAATATTCACAGTGTGAGCAGCGGGACATGGCACAGGATTTTAGCTGCATGTGGGCCACTGTCACATACAACAGGCGCAACATTTTAGGGGTTCGAAATGACAGGAGGGATCATAAACCATTTTCAGCTTAGGCAGGGGGAAAGGCACATGTAGAAATAATATACAGTGAATAGAAAATGTTATATGTTTGGTACAATTTGTATGTGTTTTGGGAGAAAAAAGCTGCAAGACCCACTGTATAATGAAAATAAAATAATCATATTAAGAGGCATTTGAAATATCACGTTGCATAATGTCTATGCTCTAACAACTAGCATGCAATCTTCTCAAAATGGTGCCGTCAGTGTCTTATTTTGAGCTTTCAACTGGTGGATTGAGACCCAAGACTGGACCATCTTTATTGGGCTGTGGACCCAATGAAGCGGGCCAGAAATGATGCTTTCACATACAGTAAGCCCTCTTCTCCATTTTCTCTTTATTCATTTATTTTTTTCTTAATGGGCTCCTTCACAGGCCCTCCGCCCCGGGTCCTGGGTAGCTAACCTGTTTGTAGCTAACCTGTTGATAGCCCTAAATTGAAGCAATTTTTAATTTGGATCGTAGCTTGTCATGACTTGTTGAAAGGGGGTTCCCATCCCAAAGATAAACAAATTGAGCTCCGGTGTTTTGAGCCACCTCTGAAAAAAACATTCACATCCCACAAGTTGTGCTCATAAGTTTACATAATCTTTGGGCCAGTTTTCATACAATATGAATGATAACACAAACATATTTTTTTCCACTCATGGTTAGTGGTTGTGTGAAGCCATTTATTGTCAAAGAACAATTCTACAATTAAAGGGAAAGGGGAAAGGGAATGTTTTTTGTATAGCGCTTTTCATATGACACAGTCACACCCAAAGCGCTTCACACATGAAAGGGAGGGGGGTCATTCACTCCAAGCTGAATTAAGAGTTTACTCTTTACATCATAATGAAACAGAAGCTACTCAAATGTCCCTAATCTAACGTTTACATGACCTTCAACAACTGCCAGGAAATTGTCCAGGAGCAAAGAAAATCTCACTTCATCTGAAATACAGGACTCTCTGACAAAATGTGTTTGTTTCAAGATGCACAATATGTAAACTTTTGATCAGGGACATTTGGCTAGTTGAGTAAACAAACAGGTTTTTTGACAATAAATGGCTTCACGCAGCCACTAACCATGAGTGAAATGAAGCCAGGTTTTTGTGTTATCATTTATATTCTATGAAATGCAGTTTACCCTGACATTTGGCCAGGGCCAACTTTTGAGCACAACTGTAGCTTTTTAATGGACAACAATTACTATTTTTATGAGGCCAAGATTTAAGTTAGTCCTGAGTAAAATGCAGCGTTGTCTGGGGCAAAAATGTAAGCTGAGTTTAACTTTATGTTCTTTTTTGTAAAGAACATTTCACTGAGAAAGTTGGAACGTAGCAACCCCACTCTCCTCGGAAACATCCGGTGCTGCTGCTCTGTTTGAACTTGAGTTCAATGGTGGATCTGTGTATCTGTCGCCTCTCTTTCTATAGGCACAAAGTGGGGCCCCGCTGCATCAGGGGTGAAAGCAGCAGGCAAATTAAATCAATGGGCTCCCCACTGGCAGATGGCTCACTTTAACACTCAGTTAGCCTTTAGATAATTGAGGCGTTGACTGTGCATTGGCCGTGAAAAAAAAAATGCATGGCTTGTTTATATGTTTCAGCAGAACAGATCAGCAGAGGTTAAATAAATGAAATCCCATTTGTCAGAGAGAGAAACCCCTGGTAATAATAAATGCCCTCGCACACCCCTCCCCTCCACAAACAACGCACTGTTTGGCCTCATAAATAGGGAGAGAGAGGAGAAATGCTCTCCACTCGCCCCAGACAGCGGCCACAGCAGCGCGGTGCCAGTGATAGGCTGGTCCGGCTAATGGAACACTCCTGCCTTCTCCTAGTCGCCGCTTGTTTTTGGGCCCTCCTCCCTCCTGCAAGCGCTGTGATAAGTAGCAAACCAGCGAAGCCTGTAATTACAATCTTACCGAGGAACCCTGGCCCAATCTGTGTATAAATCTCGCCATCCAATTACAAGATGTAATAATTTTGCAGTCAAGCTGGTAATGAGGTCTAATACTCATGCATGTGATAATCCCCCCTGGATGCTGACTCTATCAGATGTTAGCTTTGTAATTATACTGGCAGAAAATCATTATTTCATGTTCAGCAGAAAAATGAGCTTGGTGGGGGGAAGTTAATTTTCTCTATGCTCTGTGAAGCATGGACTAAATTTTAATGATCTAATCATTACCCTGACGATCCGCGCCTGCAATTGACCCATGTTACTAGTGTGAGGCAGCGTTTAAAAGTCCCTGATACACAGTAAAGGCTGCCAGGTAGGAGCCTTTCTATTTAGTCATTACGCCACAATAAAACTATTATGCTAATGATACTGGAATCGATATCTTTATGCCACTGTGCCATTTAACTATTTCATGCAACATAAATCACAATTTTAACTGTAAGCTGTTAACATTTCCACATTATTGGGTAGTCTCTTATTCTTTTCATGAGCCACTATGTGTACCTGTCTGTGTGTTAGGAGCTGTTTCTTTAAATGGGGACTATCATGAGCAAGCAAAAGATGTGTATACTACTTGTCTTTCTCACATGTGGCTACACAATGGCCGAACAAAATGTAATGATTATTAACATATTTCGGGCCAGCGATGTGATTAAAAATATATGATGAGACTTTTTATATAAACCTTACAGAAATTTTGATTTCATAATGAAAAGCCTTAAGAAACATGTATTCATTTGAATTAGTGTAAATTATCAGTCACCCACATGGGTCATTCTATCTTGTTCATCTACAACAAGAGTCAAGATGGACTTACAGATGTCAATGTTTCACTTTCCATCCAGAGACCTTCCTCATGGTAGTGGATGTGGTGGGCGTGACACCAGTGGATGGTGTCCAGGTGTGTGACAGCTGGAGAGTGAATCCTCCATGTCTGTTGAGGGCTGGGCGCACCAATCATATAGAGTCTATGGCCTCCTTCACTCTCAGCCACTCGATCCACCTGAGGATGTGATGGATCTGCTCTGTATAACAGAGTGCAACTACCCCTAATGAGTAGGTGGTGTGAGGACAAACGGAGGTACTGGTCCGTGTGGGTCTTTCTTACAAGATGCTCAGCCTTCCTGTGTGTCCACTTTCACTTTTTCAATTGAAAGGAAGGCAGATATTATTTATGCTTCTTGTATAAAGGGATCCATGAGTTGATGTTGATGGCTGTATACTGTATGGGGTCATCAAAAACTGCAATAAGGCCCTGGATGGAGTATGTTGGAGAAATGCTGCATTCACAATAAAAGTGTTGCCTAATGTGGAAAAAGGTTTGCTTTTTGAGCACCTTCCAATCTTTGTACCTCAGCACAATATTTGATGAGACACATTTAATACCAAACCAATCACTGGGTGCTAAATGTTAAAATGTTTATTTCTATGGTTCTGATTTTAACTGTCTAATGTCATCGGATATGGAGCTTTTGGAGTGTGTTAGGGTTATGCAGGTGACCACTAAGGCCATGCTGAGCAGGCATAGTGCAGTGATAAAACAAGAACAAGACAACAGGATGCTCCTAACACGACAGCAGCCTCAGCAGCACACTGTCACAGAGAGGAAACGGCTCTGTGCGTGTCCTGATAACATCGGAGCTCAGCTGTCCACAGGTCATGGTGCTGGAGCGCCAGATATGGGTCTTAATACAAATGATTGATTATGGTGCGATGCCCCTCTGCTGTATGAAACATAGGGAAATATTAAATACATGAGCAGTGTCTCTCACAGACTGTTTAGGCTGAAACCTGAAGGTTTTGTATTCAATGGACAAAGGTTAGGCTCTTTGATAATGTCTGATTGTGAATGCTGCTAAATGTCGAACTACAAAGTGTTATCTGCACGGTTCTGATGCCAAACAACAAAAGAACCTAAGTGTACAGGACCTATCAGCAGCTCCAGTGCCTTGATGAAGGCCACTGATATTGCTGCTGATTTTCTGTATGTTTCTATGTTTTTGCCATGACACTTTAAGGCTTGTTTTATCATTTTGATAGCAACACCAGCCTATTTAATATTCCACATTTACCTGTTCCCGTTATCGCCGTGTAAATACCAAGTGGATGAGGATGACACTGAATTATCTCACTTTAGTAGAAATAGTCTGCGTTTGATACAATCTGTACATGGCCTTTTTTGTTGTTTTTCCGGTGGATGTATATATTAAAGGATCCACAGTTGTATTCCCAATGCATGACTTGAGACAACGGCGCATAAAATCAGGTTTCTTATCAAACATTTGATATGCAAAAATGTAAACATGCTGGAGACTGCGCAGTGCCCTTGACACAGTGGCTCTGCGCACAGCCATACAATCTAAGCAGATTATGTTTCTGTATGTGGTCCCAGAGTTGTGCTGCCTGCATCAGCATGCACCGCGCTAAGCTACGCCTCACCTTTTTCTCACATGATGGATGTGCATTCTCCGCCAAAGTGATAAGGGTCATTATTTGATGATCAACCATCCAGTGTATAGCATACAATTATAAGCTTCAGCAAACAAGGTGTATAATAAAAAAAAATAACAGTTTTAGGTCGAGTGATAAAGGTAAAGAATAAAATCTAAAACAATAATGATAATAATAAAAAAAAAAACTAGAATCGCACTTTAGTAAACAACAATGTCACTGGTTAATGGTTTAATGCTTGTTTTAATATTATTCAGGTCCAGAAGTTTGGCCCAGAAGGACAGTATGTGAAATCTATCAGGTGAAATACTTTTGTACAGAATAATTCAATCAATACTTCAGATCGATCAGGTGAAAATGACAACTGAATATTTTGGTGAAGTTCCCCATGACTGTACATGTACAGCCAGCGAGCTGTCCTTGCAACCTCCTCTCCTCACTCTATCCTTCCCTCCGCTGCCATTATATGCATTATCTTTATGCCGGCCCATCTCCGGACACAAACGCCTCTTGTTTCGCCATTTTAAAGTGATCTAATCAGCAGTGTGTTCAACAAGAGTGGATCTTTTATGCATTGGGTGTTAGGACAAGCAAATCACCGCTGTAGATCAAGCGAATAAACAACTCCGCCCTGATTCAATTACAACAGCTGGGCCCTCGCCGCTTTTATCTGGCGTCGACATCGTTTCAATCAAAATGTAAAATAATCCAATCCAATAGATGCAATGGAGGAGATAGGATACAGACTGCTGAGTTTAGTTGTTTTATTAAAAAAATACATGGCATCGTTGCATTTGCTCCATGGCCACGCTCTTTCTTTCTGACAGCTATCAAGAAGTTCCCATTCCCGAACTCTATTACCTTGTGTAATAGCATTCAAAGACGAAATGAAAGGGAAGGAGAGGATGAGATTGTTTGGGCTATATTTTTATTACTGTTTTCCAGGCCGGTGCACTTTTATTTGTTTAATTAACGCTGGCATCAAATCCCTCTTGTCCTGTCCTCAACTCCGTCTGCCACCGTCAGCCGGAGCAGTTACTGTGTTGAGATCGCACTCGGCGCGGAATTGAAAAGTTGTGCAATCCCATATTAACGCGGGGTTAATGTAAATGTTTTTGCTCCGCGTTATGGATTTGACGGCAATAGGATACAGGCCAGTGCACTTTAGCCCCTTTTAATTAACAGAGCAGGATGCGCCGCGGCCCAGATTTGAAACAATCTGTGTAGAAAGGGGCGAAGGAGAGGAGTGATTTCTCTCAATAATAATGTTCAAGGAAATTGAATGTAGTAGAATGTAGAACAATGTTAATAATACAGCCTGTTCTATCTACAACAATGTAATCTAATAGAAAGCAATTAATTTAGGACACAGGCCACTGCACTTTTTACTCATTTAATTACCGCATTTGCAAGGAGTAGAAAAATAAGGCTCTAATAAAGTATTACACCTCCTCCATTGTTTTTGGTCGCATGGATGGGCAGCGATGTACAAACTATTCCATTTTGTAAGACGACAAGCAATAATGAAAACGTATGGCCTTTGCTAACATGGCTTTCATACATATACAGCAATGAAAACATATAATGTAAAGCGTTTCAACTTGGGAAATATATGTCCCGGGCCAGACTCATCATCAGTTTTCTGTGGTGAGTTCACCTAAGCCTGTAGTGGAGGATTGGACGTGTGGGTCTGCGCCTCTGTGTAGTCTGCATGTACTCCCTGTGTCTCGGTTTAGTAAACTTACTTCAAGACTTGTACTTTACCTGGCCCCAGTGGCTTTGAAGGATGAGCAAAAGGCAGTAAACAAATGAACCAATGGGACCTTAGTGTGAGTAAATACACCTCATCCACCATATAGAAAATACCTTAAAACTGACTGATGCAAAATGTGTGTGGTTCAAGTAAAGCTACTGCCAGTCCATACTGTTGTTGTGTCCTTAAAAGTGACTGTGTGAATGTGATTGTACAAGCGGGAATTCACCCCAGAAAAGTGCTTCTTGGAGGTCAAAAAATACTATATAAATGAGAGTATTTACAATTTTGCCAAATTAGTTCAATGACAATTAAAGGGAATATACCAGTTTTTTTTCCTTGCAGTGGAATGAGATTTTTTCCTCCTTTAGTAAATTGTAAACACAAATATTTGTGGAAATAATACTGAGCATCTAAATATGAAGCATTGATTGTCAATTTTGTGGTTTGCAGGCTCGTTTTCTAGCATTTCTGTGACTATGACCCTAAAAAGTGACATGAAATGTGCTTATAAACTCATCTCTAAGAAGAAATGGGACTTTCGAACTATGTTAGGAAAGTTAGGAATGTTAATATCAGTTTATTTTACTTGCTCCCTCTTCCATTATTTGTTGTTTTTTTTTTAATATGAAAAATCAGGTATAGCACCTTTAAGTTAAGCATGGAAGTGGTTTTATTACATGTCAGTTGTTTTAGCACTGATGAACCAATGTTCCTCTTGTGGTGAATAAGTGCATTTGTTATGAGTATTTTCTTGCAGTGCAGTGTTCATGTTGACAACATATTTCACTTTAGTCTGAGTATGCTTTTTATTTAGTCAAATAATTATTTTTTTGTCATGTAAATCTAAAATTAATGTAGAACTATTCAACCATATTTAACCATATCCATTGCTTCATGGAGCTTCTCTCACATGGACGAAGCACAAACCTGTATCTTTGACATGAATTGAAATGATTTGAGGCTCTTTCAAACTGTGTCGCTGGAAGTTCACTTCTTTCCATTTTGATTAACTTTGAATGCGTCAAATACAAAAATATCTGGAGATTTCAGTCACTGTTTTAGTCTAGCTACATTTCATTTAGTTTTAGTCTCATTTCCGTCAGCAAAAACATCGCTTTAACTGTTATTATGACACAATAAAAACGAAACGCGTGCAACTAAGTAAACTTGTAAAACAAGCAAACACCAGATCTTGCATTTCCGACCTCGGCGCTTGCACACAATTCGTTGATACCAATTTACACTTCTTTAAACGAAACTGAAACTAATGCGACCTCACCCAGTCTGTTGACATTTGCGCCTCTGTGTGCCTCTGTGCCTGGACATATTGACTAATGGCATATCGGTAATAACATGCATAAAAGTCCCCCTTTTTATTGAAATGTTCTGCCCCTGGTTTCCTCCTCCTTTTACAGCGTGTTGTAAAGCGTCTAGCGGTTTAAGGAGAAAGCAGGGAGGTGTACACTATAGGTCGCTCACACCCAAACAAGCATTTTATAATTCATCACTTGGCCATGACAGATGAGTCCTGCTGGAGAATATTAGAAAATGTCTCAAATCTCATATATATGCTAATAGTATGCTCAGACCGGGTTCGATAGTATAGGTGACTTTTTAATCTGCTCTTGCTACTACTAGAAGCACTGAGCGAAAGTGGAGGAGACAAGTCATTGCACTTCAATAATTTATGATCAAACAACTTAGTTTGAGCAGCTGAATAGACATAAAGGAGGGGGGAGGAGAGATGCTATCGCTTATAATACGAAAGAGGCAATGTATTGGAGATGTAATTGAGCCAAATGTAATGCGCGTTCAGCCGTCTGGTCAAGACTGAGATTGTCAAAGTTCACTGGAATATAGAAAGGAGTGATGCATGTGCTGTGATTAGAGGATCAAGGAACTGAACAATGTGAGGAAATGAGCGTATTAACTAAAGAGCAAATACTTGGTAACTATTGTGTACATTTGTGGAGAGTGTAGGCATATTATAGCGGCATATTGACACCACTGGGTTTATTTTTTGAATGATTGTGCTAATTTGATTAAAGGTAGTTCACCCAATAATTATTAGAAGTCTATTTTATTACAGATTGTTGAAAAATGCGTCTTTGCTGTCTTGCTCACCGCTCCTATAAGACTTTACTGAGAGCGGGGACGTCTCCAGCTCTTCTCCATGGAGATGTTGACTAAAGGCAGCCGAATAACCTTATCAGATCCCATTTGGGCACCTGTAGGTTTTAAGAGGTTAAACAGGGTATATCCTCATCCAAATCCATTATTTGATTACCCACCCAACCTTTGTCATGGGGACATTTGTACTCACAGGCAACATCTGCTTCATGTTATGCCAAAAAAAAAAACTACACATTGTTGTTGCTACAAATCCTTCCTTGTCTAAAGCCATTAAGATTTGTTATTGTGCTTTAGTTTACAGCAGAACACTTTGGTTACCTCCATGCACTGGTAACTGTCTCTGTTCTTCTTCTTCTTCTTCTTCTTCTTCTTCTTCTTCTTCTTCTTCTTCTTCTTCTTCTTCTTCTTCTTCTTCTTCTTCTTCTTCTTCTTCTTCTTCTTCTTCTTCTTCTTCTTCTTCTTCTTCTTCTTCTTCTTCTTCTTCTTCTTCTTCTTCTTCTTCTTCTTCTTCTTCTTCTTCTTCTTCTTCTTCTTCTTCTTCTTCTTCTTCTTCTTCTTCTTCGTCTTCTTCTTCTTCTTCTTCTTCTTCGCTTAACTCATCTCGCTCTCCCTGTTGAGGCCTGTCTCCCCGACTAACTGACAACACTGACACAAAATTATCGCACGTCATTACACTTTGTAAATCACATTTTAGCCAGAGACTGAGGGAGTGATTCTCCGGTGTGTGCTGGGGTAATGAATACTGTCTCCTCCACTTTACATCCAGCGGCTCCACGCCGCTGCTGGGATGAAGAGGGTGTACTTCAATGGCACGTTCTCCCCCTGTGTATTATGCTCTATTCTCTGCTGTCATAATTTTTTTATAATTTCACTTGTAAGGACCGCAAATCTCTCAAATCTAATGTATTCATATATAAACGCGTAACTTACTTACTTATCTATAGGTCACTATGGAGATGTTAAGTGTGACATATCAGCCAAGCTATTTGTGAGTCCAAAATGTTGAAAGTTCCACAATCAAAAGGCAAAAACAGCAACTTTAGCTTAATCTCCTGCTGATACAAGACCAAAAACTATTTTACACTTTATTACAATAATGAAAGGTACTATTTCTTCAGTCAAAAGGAATATATTTACATATTTCAGTTAAGTCTTCTTTGTGTATGAAAAAATCCAGAGTAAACCTAATATTTCTGTGCTATGAGATGTTTCAAAAGAGCATTTTACAAAGCTTTGAAGCTGCAAAATCCTAGTGTAATGTTATTGGTCCTTAAACAAACATTCACCTTATACACCAACCTTATCATTTAGAGGTTTTATAATTAAATATATGTTCTGAATATACACAATGCAACTGAAAACTGCACTCTTCCACATATCCAATATGATGGCTGTGATTAGAAGTGGCCGTTCAGCTATACCCACTCAGCTGTCAACCATGAGGGCCCATTCTTGGAGTTCTACATTCACCATAAGCTAATAGCTGACATTATTGCACCAATTTAACCCAAAATCCCAGAGCCATAACAGACTGACTTGGACCTGCTCCTCTATCTCAGCTCCCTCATCTCGTCTCAATGCACTTTGCTTAACATGCAGGCCTCCCCCTCTGCCCGCTCCAATGTGCCTCTGTGGGAGAATGATGATGAATCGTTTGGCTGCAAGGAAGCAAAATATATCAAGTCCGGGTGAGTTTGGGGAATTGGCTAAGTACTTCTGCAGCTCATAATCGCTTTGAGCCTGCGAGGACCTCTTCATTTAGAAAGTAGCCATTGATTAATGCCCCTTTAAGTGGACGAGGCAGGGGAAAGATGGAGAGGCAGTGTAACAAAGGGAGATATGATTGGCTATGGCTGGAATAGTGGCAGTCAGGTTGTTGTAGGCAGTTGTTGTGGCGGCGGCGTCGCGTCTCAGCAGTCAGACCATCCCAGCTATAAATCATTGCAGGTTGGCCTCTCTTTGACACCAATTGCTGCCTGTCCCTAAAGCCTACATAAGCCCCTGTAGGTCAGAGCAGAGCGCCTTAAATTGGTCTTGTCTGACAAGCAGCAGAGCACTGAGGAGCTTCTGAGGAGCATGGACACAATCCTTTACATATTAGGCATTTTGAATTTTCATTTATTTTATTTATTCATGACATTTTCAATGATATTATTACCATAATATCAATATCTTATTGGATTAGAATATTATAGAATGATGCATAATCATGGCAAGCAATGTAAAAGTAACATGGTTTTACTTTTTTTATTTGATGATGATGAAATTTAATTTAATTAAATGATGAATTTATGTACTGACATTTTTCTCGTGTAGGCTCTTAGTTGTTAAGGAATCTTCCATTTCAAATTACGTCAACTGGACTTGGTTTCTGTCTTAAGAAGTTTTTTCTCAAATGTCAACCTCATTAAACACACAAGAGACCTGTGTAAAGTGGCCACATTCTTTTCTCCAATGCAGTTCTGCCATAAGTCCCGCCCCCCGTGCATCTTCATTGGATGATTTTTTAGTTAGCTGTATTAAGTTAATATTATAATTTTAATTATGGTTAGGGTGAGGTTTAATGTTAAGGCTGGGGACGATACACTTTACAGTATGGAATATACAGTATTTACCTTAAAAACGTAGGACAGAAACGTCATGTGTTTATAAGTTATAAACCAAATTACATTTGACATTTATAATTAGCAAGTGTTATTAAGACTGAAAAGTGCATAAATACAACAAAATGTGCTTTGCTACTGTTCAACAGCCATTTAATATTTTGGCTCTAAGGGGATTGTATCCATACTTTTGCTCAATTTTGGCACCAATGGTCCTCCATACTTTTGCTCAATTTTGGCCCCAATGGTCCTCCATACTTTTGCTCAATTTTGGCACCAATGGTCCTCCATACTTTTGCTCAATTTTGGCACCAATGGTCCTCCATACTTTTGCTCAATTTTGGCACCAATGGTCCTCCATACTTTTGCTCAATTTTGGCACCAATGGTCCTCCATACGGTCAGACCAAGAGTGGTTCAGAAGCCGCTTATGAAGAGACCATCAAGGCCAGTCGCCCTCGTGTGGAAGCACCACCTGCAGGAGGAACCATAAGGGACTGGTGCAGTGTGATCTGGGCAGTTTAGACTGCTGCCCCCGTGACCCAGCAACGGAAGAGCAGAAGAAGATGGATGGATGGTCCTCCATACATTTGCCCATGTGCTATGTAAACACAAAACAAGATGGCAGCTGACCAGAGACACATTTTCAACGCGACGTGGAAGGACGTGGGTGGGCTCATTTTAAAGCCCCTACCTTTCCGACCTCTGAGACGACT
>OMNZ01115411.1:4889-18949 GCA_900303255.1 Lesueurigobius sanzi
ATTTCCAACTATTCCAACATACAGATCATTAATGCATTATAAATATGTTTATCAGTGATTCTGTGACGGTATTTCTCAAACTAAAATGCAAACACTAGTGGCCAATATTAGCCTGTTTCACTACTTTAGGTGTGACTCGAAGCTTGTGTCTTTGATTCAATGCCAGTTCTATTTTGTGCTTTTTAATTACATTTAAGGCCTCATTTAATGACTTTTAATGCTTTTTAATGCCCTGCGGAAACCCTGATATAATTTTTTTTGTCCAGTTATGAGATAAACCTCCAGACTGCAGTTTGGAAAAAATATATAAAAGGACATTACAGACATCATCTGAAAGTTTGCTCAATACGCATCACCTAAAACAACATCACATAAGCTTCATGCAACTAAAAGTTTCAAAAATATATAGAATTTTCAAACTTTTGAAGCGATAATGATTCATTGATTAATCATAGTAAAAAATTCTGATTAATTGATTACAAAAATAATCATTAGATGCAGCCTTTGCTGAAACTTCACAGCTTTATGTAAAATATAAACTCAATAAATCCAGTAAGAAATAACATATCAAATTTCATAAAGCATTAGCATTTGGTAAAGAACAAAGTTTTGTCGTCTGTCGGTACTACTTTAAGTGAAGATGTCTGAGCGTGAGGAGAAAATGGGCTTTGAAATGACAATTTCCCGAATAAACCTATGGAGGCACATTAGTGGGTTCTTTGACCATTTCTTGTTTCCATGTGAAAGGCCGGTAAATACAGTATGTCCACAAATCAAGAATCGTCTACAGCGTCTCACAGAACACCCATCCCCCAAAGTTGTTTGTTCGTCACAGTCCTTCTCCCCCAAACTCTTTCTGAAACTGTTTGATTTTTATGATTAAGGACTCAACTTTGATCAGCGAAACCGTCTCTTCGGCTTTCCCCGCGGACGAACGAGAACACAGAAGCCAAAGAACCTCAAAACCAACGGATTTCTGCAGCCGATCCACTTCAGACGATTCTCCTGCTGAGTTTCTACCAACGTTGGCACCAGATGATCAAGATTTTACCTCAGTTTCCGACGCGGAGGAGGCGACGGAGAGTTTGTCGATGGAAGACCGTTTGGATGAGGCTTCTGAAGATATAGCTCCCGTAACTGTTCAAAGCGACGAAGCTCACGAAAAGCTGGATTCCCAACGAGAGAATGAGAACTTTCGATGCCGTTCACCCACAAGGAGCTTCAGCGAGTCACTTCAAGGTCTGTACAGTCTTCCCAAAGTGGTCGCGGATTGCATCGAAGCGGTGTTTCTGGGAGAATCTATGAATTTAACGGATTTCGAAGAAAGTCTGACGGAGACAAAGACTGACACCGAGAGCCAAGACGAGCAGATGGAAAGTGCAGCTCTTTCCTGGGAGAAAAATGCCTGTTACGAGTTCGCAAATCAAGCCAAAGAAGGTCCACAAAAAGGAAATTGCGGTGAGCCAAAATACGTGAGTTCGCCATTTTGGGTGGAGGAGAGAACCTACAAAATGGTGTGGTTTCCAGACGAGGAGTATGTGGTGGTCAACGGCCCCAAGAGTAGCCTCAAACGCATCCGAGAACTTCCAGAAGAAATCCACGATGACGCAGAGCAAAGCAAGTCGAATTTTGGCTGAATTAAAAACGAAAGAGGAAGAGAGGGCATTGAATAATATTTGTAAGGATGTATGTTTCTCTAAGGTTGATAAAAGACATGTCAAACCAGGAATATTTGGAGATTTTAGAGTAATAACATGACACAAGCCATTTTAAACCTCTGTCTCCAAAATGTGACAAAAACAAACAAAAAAATCTGGTAATTTACACTCTGCTGTAAAGTAAAGTTTTGTAATTGACACGTATAGGAAAAGAAATGTATCAGTAATGTGAGTCCAAATGTGAAACAGTTGAATTCTTTGCTATTTTGTTGATTATTGATCTAAGTTGGCGCCAAAGACGGTTGTGGTGAATTGCACTGAAGAAAATTCCTCGTCTGTGAATTCCCTCGCTGACAGTGGCAGTCTATTCTGATTCTGAAATATGTTGGATATTATAGATAGATAGATAGATAGATAGATAGATAGATAGATAGATAGATAGATAGATAGATAGATAGATAGATAATGATGACTTAAAGCTGTTGAACTTGATAGAAAAACGAAAGATGTAAGAAAAAAAACGTTCTTGCTTTGTTTGGAGTTTGCATTTTGTTCATGTGACGTAATACAGACACTATTGAATAACTTTGGTATTTCATCTAAAATACACTGTGATACTTTTTTGAAAGAACAGTTCAAGATGGAATAAACTTTTCACTTCATTGTGTGATAAAACCTTGGTTTGTCATCATTTTCTCCTTTTGCAATAAGTTTGTATATATGGTAAAAATATAAAGCAATAGAGCACACTATTCATACAAGACGACTGATAACTCTCCGTCGCCTCCTCCGCGTCGGAAACTGTACATGTTGTACATTCACATAGGCTTTACGTGGAAGTTGGCCACGTTAGGTGTGAAGGCAGCATAAGGCAGTGAAGCAAAAGTCTCACGTTCACATCAATTGACAATTTAAATTGTGGCGTTGTGGCTATGTGAGCGGCTGAGAACATGTGATTTGAGTATGTACACAGAACACTGAAGGCCTTCGTTAATGGGCCATTAACAGATTACTGAATACTAATGGTGTTTATCAATGAGGACCCCTTTGTTCTTATGAGTTAGTGGCTGAGTGAGTATGGCCCAGCCAGCAGGTTCACTTCCGGAGGGGGGAACTGTGGAGCAGGCGCTCTAACGCTACAGCCCTAGAATCGGCCCTGGCTGTTAGTGTAGGTGAAAGACGAATGACCCACTCACGGGTTTACGTGGCCTCTGGAAAAGATAAGATAAGAAAAGATAGTTGTTTATTGATCTCACAATGGAGAAATTTACAGCTCTTAGGACAGGATCACACAGGGGGGTGCAAAAAGTCAGGAAATGTGCCATCAGGAAGAAAAAAGGTTTGCAAACAATAGTAATAACACTGGAATAGGATAAAAAGCTGAATTTAAAAAAGGCCAATAATGATAAATTAAAAAAACTGTTTAAAACAGAAAATCAATCCCTTGTAAACTCGATGATTGACAAACTACGATTAATACATTCCACAGATATTATCCATCAAACTATGTCATAATCACCAAAGGATTAAAACTTTCATATGCACTTTAACACATCCTTTCAAATGCCATTCGTTTTACAGCTTTCTTCTGTCCTCATCAGTTTCTCCTTAATTCAAAGTCCAAGCCTGGAGCGTTCATTCAGCCTTAACGTACAACAAAAGATACTTTCTAAAAACATTATCCGTGGTATTTCTCACAGCATAACTCGCACACATTGTTGAATATCAATGAGTGGCGTTCATAAAAGCCCTGATTGTTGGCGACGGGGCGAGTGGGCAGCGACATGGATGCATGGGATTGTGCAGCTCTTTTCAAACGCTGCGTTCGAGGACACTCACAGCTCGCTCTGCTCCGTAATATATGCCTTTAAGCCCATGTTTTCTCCAATGCACGTCTAGGAAACGGGCCATCTAAAGATTCCGGAGGCAGAGACGCAGGAGGTGGAAGAAGGAGAGAGTCATCCGGAGCAAACCGAAGCGGAGGAGGAGAGTGAATCGGACACAGGCAGCAGTAACATCGTTGTGGAAAGTCAGGACAGCCCCGAGGAGGAGAATCCAGTTATGAACTTCTTCAAAACTCTAGTAAGTAACTCGGAGGTGAAGAGAAACTCGGAAAGTGTTGTGCTTTGGGGGGAGTAAACCAGAAAAACAAATGTTCAGAGACTTTCTTCAACTTGCTGTAATGTGTAATCTAATAGTTTCAAAAGTTCTTCCCGAGTTGGTGCTCTGCGATAATGAGCGTAAAAAAATATGGTTGATATTTTTTTATTGTTTTCTGCTGTGTATTAGTAACGGCCGGGCAATCAATCTCGATTTACTATGTGATATTTTCATGTAAAAAGTAATAAATATAACGTGGCGAGGACCTTTTAAACCAGGATATTCTTATTCTTAAAACACACCAGAGATAAAATGCAAGTTAAAGTATTAAAAATGCTGAAACTACACTTGGTTCCTTGGAAGGACATATTTGATGTAGCCTACAGCAGTGGTTCCCAACCTCTTGTCTGAGGTACCCCTTGGGCCTTTCATTTATACTCAGAGTACCTCCTGCCTCGATGGATTTGTTGATTAGTTAGACAGTGAATGACTAAAACTCCAATTTAAGATGCTAAACTCTCAAACCTTCCCTTTGTAAAGTTAAATGTTTTTGAATAGCTTTTCGTTGAACATACTGTAATAATCAAATATACAATTCAGTTGCATCTAATTTTTTATCTGAAATTATTCAAAGCACCCCCTGCTAAGCACTCACGTACCCCTGGTTGGGAAACACTGGCCTACAGAATAGTACAACATATTTTCCTTTCAAAGCACCACTAGCCAGGACTAAACAAATCAGACTCACTAAACTGGTCTAAAGCTACACTAAAATGGACTCCAAACCTGAATTAAATCATGCCTAAACTGGGGATAAACTCGGCCTAAACCTGGAAAAGCGCCTCACAGTTTCAATGTAATACTAAACAACTGTAAAGTCTAAACTAGCAGAGCATAGACAGTACCACAGTTTGAGGAACACTGGGTTGGCTAATTAATAATGGATTCCTGCCCCTGGGCGAGTTGAGGACACTTCATTTCCATTTCCAATCATTTCACTGATGCTGTATAATGTATATCAGGGATCTCCAACCAGAAGCTCGGGAGCTACCAGCAGCTCACCATCTCTTTCCAAGTAACTCGCCAAAGGCTTTCTACATTTATGCGCTTTATGTATCACATTTTAGAAGCATTTTTGTTGCTCTGATCAAAACATCTCCAAACATTTAGGTGAATATAGCAAAGTATAAACCAGAAACTACTGTCACTTTCTTTTATTGTATTGAATGATCATCTTAGCTCCTAGAGGCAGAGTTACACGTGTTTCTTAGAAGTATAAGTAGCTCTCTGCCATTTTTGTAACAAAAGTTGCAAAAGTAGCTCACAAGGTAAAAAAGGTGATGTATATGGTTGACAGCAGATTTAACAATGGCAGTGATTAATTGTGATTTAGGGCAGTAGTAGATAATTGATTTTAGTTGTTGGCTCGATTCCCCTCCTGATCTCAGTGTCCCTGGATACATGCAATAACCACACTCACAAAGTTATTGGAAGTCACAGAATTATAAAAACCCAGCCAATCACACTAACTCCTGACATAAATTTGCTTATTTTGGTGGCGCAGGTGGTAGCGGATTGTCCTATGATTGAGAGGTTGGGGGTTCGAATCCCGGCTGCCGCATGTGCATACTGTCGTTGTGTCCTTGGGCAAGACACTTCACTCGCCTGTGTGAATGTAGTGGGAGAGTGAATGTGTTGGTGGTAGCTTTTAGCCCGCGATTATCTCTTTTTGCGCCAACCACTGCACAATAGGTAGAGATTCTTCGGTCTTCGTCTGTACTCTGTTGTTGAAGTGTAGGACGTTCTTTATCTTTATCCAAAGACCTTTGTCAGCGACTGCACAGTGGTTAGCGCTTGTGCTTCTTCTTCATTGCAGTAAACCAGGAGTGTCAAACTCATTTGGGTCGAGGGCCAAAATTCACCTACGATCGTGTGTTGTGGGCCGCATATTTTATAAACAGCGAAATACTATTGACAAAATATTTGATCAATAAAACGATAATAATAACTAGCATTGCAATTCGGCACATTTGATTGCCATTTTAAAATTGAATAATAATGGATTACACTTGTATCACAAGCCTGTGCCACCATGGGGCGTAATACACTAAAAACAACACATTTACTAGTGACAGAACAGCTTCTGTTTTGTAGCTTGGTTCAGGGTCAGTGCCCTCTGCTGGACAGGTGTGAAATTCCTTCCATTTTATAAATGTTGGCTGCCCCCTAGTGGCTGTTGTGAGCATTTGGGTTATTTCTTTAAACATCCATAACTCCGGACAGGAATGGGCTAGAGACTTACTTTTTTTTGCCATGCTCAGACATTTATGCTCTACAAGTCGCAGGCCAGATGAAATCATCTCGCGGGCCGCATTTGGCCCACGGGCCGCATGTTTGAGACCCCTGCAGTAAATTTTTCGCCAGTTCCTTTTCTCATTTACTCCAAACTTTCTTTCTGCTGCTCGATTACTGTTTTCAGCTCCATATTTCACTACTTGCATCTTGTAGTTTGCTGTATATGATTTGTGTTCAGTCTTTCTCAGTTGTCTTGATTGTTTTCAATATTGAATTTTCTGTGGTACAGGAGAGGCAGATATCGGTACACAAGCCTATAGCGCCCTCTTGCGGCTGTCAGTATGTCAGTAACACGAACATGTGAAATTGTATATTTTGAATATATACAGTAAGTCGCACCTGAGTATAAGTCGCAGGACCAGCCAAACTATGAAAAAAAGTGTGACTTATAGTACGGAAAATACGGTAAATCCTTTCTAATCACATTTAAGGTCTTAATTTTGACCTTGTGTAAATGGAATAACTTTTTAATGCCTCACAGAAACACATCATTAGTCAATCAAAACATTAACAGTAAAATCTTGTCACGGAGAAAGCCACAACAGACGCTCATTGTCCCGCCTCTTCATCACACTGTCTTGTAGATTTCAGACAGAGTTCCCCTCGTCCCGGAGCGTCCTGCTGCCCCGGCCTCCGAACATGCGGCCTGTGGTGGCCCATTGTCCCGTCCCAGCACTGAGCCGCACAAGGGCCGGCCCTGTGCGCCATCGGGAGGGAGACATTTGTAAAAGATGGAGCTCGGGGAAGGCCTACGCTGTCTCCGAGCACAAAGGCTGCCACAATGATGGTGTATTGACTGTATGGTCTACTGTCCGGCCCTCACTGACCGCTCTGTCCTGCTTTGGCTTCACCGCACACGTTGGATAGACTCTTTACACGCGGCAAAAAGGGGGATTTCATGAGTTTGACATTTGTTATATCATTTGAGAGAAGGTTGAAAGATGAACTGCTAAACTAGTGTAAATAAGTCGTGTTTTGATACAACTTTCTGAAAAACAAATTATGATTTGTGCTAAAATTGAATGGAACATGCCGTGTTGAAACTATTGTAATAATATCATTATATATTGCACATCCAAATCGTAATGTTTTTCCAATTTTGTGCATTCTCAAAGTGGATCATGGAACATTTTAGTGCGCGGTGGAGAGCCTTTCCCAGTAAACAGTTCTTTGTCTACAAATAAAGCACCTAAGTCTGTTAATATAACAGTTGCTAAGATCTAGTGACAATGGTTTATTCAGTTGTGTGATCGTGTGTGTGATCTTATCTTAAGAGTTGTAAATAAATTTCTCCATTGTGAGATAAATAAAGTCTTATCTTACTTGATTCAATCCTTAAAGCAACAACAAAACGTTGGAAAATATTGTATTTTAACACAACATAAGCTATTAGGGGGGCCATAGCGTTCAGAAGAAGAGCTTTATATGGGACAGTTTTTACATTCACTTCGTACACGATCTGCTTTGGGGCAAACCGACACAGGCTCAGCTGCACCAACTCACTCACAGACATCACTCATCCTGGCCTATTGTAAATGTTTACAATAGGCCAGGGCTAGGGCTGCAGCTATCAGTTATTTTAGTAATTGATTAATCAATTATTTACATCCATTAATCAAGTAATCAGATTTAGTATTTTACTATATTTCATATTTTCATCAAATTTTGAAAGGAGAAGCACATTTCTGATAGAAATACCACAACTGATTCTTAATTTGTCATTAGTATCTTGCTAAAGAAGCAACATTTCAAACAGACACTGATTGGTGAGTGTCCTGAGAACCAAAATAATACATTTTACTTTCACATCATGTACATATTACATTTGGACACATGACGATATTGACTTAAAGAGGGGCAAAAATTCTAGTAAAAAAAGCATTAGAGCAAGGAACTTCGGTTGCCCCTCCCACTTCAGGAAGTAGCAGTCTACAATTACAATTACCGGTAGTCAATTGTCTATGGACCACATGGCTTGAAAAAGATGAAAGAATGCTTGCACAAATAGGTGTAGCTCCAGGAGTTTTTTTTATTACTTACACCACAAAGTGTGAAGTTTCTGTGTCATGTCTGGAGAAACATCACAGAGGTGTAAGTAATAAAAAACCTCTTTGGAAGTAGGGCTGGGCCATATCGTATCGTATATCGATATCGGGGTATGAGTTTTGGATATCGTCGTCATTTTTCATATCATTGTGGATGTGATATAATCAGCATGTGGCTCCGCTGATTTTGATTGAAGTCAGGGCCAGCGGCAGGTCGGAGGTCACAGCAGCTCCACTCAGAGCAGCGTCAACACTGGCCGTGGAGGCTTTAGGGGCAGCTGCTTAAAATATGAAATGAATTAAATATTAATTGAAGGATGTATGTTGCTTGAGTAGATCAAAACTGCAAGGTAATTAGCATGACGCTAAAAGTAAAAAAAAAAATAAAGTTGGGATTTTGAAATATTTTATCCGTTGTCAGCTATATCATCAAATATATCATTATCGTGATATTTCTTTCTTTGGAGGCATCTAGCTGTGCAAGTATTCTTTCATCTTTATCATCTATTTTGATCCCGCTCACGTGAGATGGATGTGCACGTTGGCACCATGCTAGCTGAAAACCGCTGGTTTAAGCTAATGTTTAGCAGACTCTACACATTGTGAGCCTCCTTGGAGATGGCTTATTTCTTTGTCTTAAAATTTCGGCCTTTCAGATGCCATTTTCATTCGATTTATCTTGCAACCCTAATTTCAACATACAGTATGCCTCTTCCATTTGAAATGCAATTTACCTACTTGATTATAGCGTGAATCTCAATGACTATGTTTTTGTATTTTCCTTTAGGTCACTCCCACAAAAACATCTAAAAAAGAGGCGCCAGCTTCGGATGCACCAAAAGATCAGGTACACACTGTTTGATAAATGTTTTAATTTACAGGAAGATCAAGTCTGCACTGATGGTTCGGCCTTCAATGGGGAGGGAAGCCGAAGCCAGATGATGGATTGTTTGGTGTGTGTTGCACAGACCGGGCTTCACATTGACCATCAGTGACTAAACATTTCTACACATTTGAAAAGCTGCTTGATTTTGACCAATTAATAACACGACGAGGCACATCACTCATTGCTTCGGCGTAACCTTTCCTAACTGCTTTCTCTTTGTGTTGCACATCAGCCCAAGCCCCCAGAGAACCAGCCTGCACCAGCCACTACCACCACCACCACCACCACCACCACAGTGAGCACTGCCTACACCTCCACACCACACACTTCACTACATGCCAACAACACGCTTCTCACAGTTCAATCAAGGCCAGACGCTGCAGGTCAAGAGGGGGAAAAGATTTAAATTAGAAACTTTCGCTGTATATTACCGACATAAATATGATTTTATGTTTTCATATAAAAAATAAAGCATATCATGTGTAAAAAAAAATGCAATATTCAGAAATTTCAGAGCAATAACATTGTGTGCTTTATTCAGTCTGAATACAGCTGTGTTTATGTATAAAGTTAAGAGTAAAATATTGCCTGAGAGGAGAGAATATGTTTCAGAAACAAATGGTCAGAACAAATGTTAAAATGAAGACTATTTCTGTTAAAGGTCCTAGTTTGTGGAATGGTCTCGTTGATAAGCTCAAGACGAGCAATTCAATCTATTACTTCAAAAAACTGTTCAAAATCACAATCTTAGGCAAAGGCAAATTTATTTGTAGAGCATAATTCATACACAAGGCAATTCAAAGTGCTTGAACAAATAAACGAATGAAGTGCAAGTCAAATTATTGTATATCTAGCAAAGAAGAAGAAGAAGATACACCTGTCATTGCTTTTGGAACATTGATTGCTTACTTTAACTTCCATATTTATTCGTCTCATTATTGAAGGTAGATTTTGTGTTGTAACTAGGCTGAGGCGTAATAAGCCGTGGCTTCAGCCTACACCTTTTTCGGTTACCTTGCCTGTTTGTAATGTATATATACTGTAGTATTAGTGCTGTCAAACGATTCAAATATGTAATCGTGATTAATCTCATGAAGGTCATAGTTAATTTGCAATTAATGGCAAATTTCTATCTATTCTAAATGTCCCTTGAATTATCATTTTAATACTATAATCAACATGGAAAAGTGGAGAGGCTTTTGCAAATGTAGTTTTATATTTCACACTAACATTCATACAGTTTTTACTGTAACCACTTTTTAAATTATTATTCCACTAATATATGTTTCTATAAACATAAAAGGCTATAACCCTGACCTTCTATGTGCCATCTGTGTTTATTCTCCATATATTTGCATTTTTGATAAAAAAAAATAAATAAAAATGTTGTCCTAAATGTTACATTTTGGTCATTTTTGGCACAAAATGATACTCCATACTCCATGTTCTAATCTATGTAAACAGAAAACAAGATGGCAGCTGACCAGTGACACATTTTCAGAATGAAAAGTTTCAGGCATCAAAGAAACAAACAAGTTTTGACCTAGGACCGTTGTGAATCCCTGGGCGATTATCTAAAGCAGGGGTTTTCAACAGGTGGTCCGTGGCCCCCTGGTGGTCCGTGGCAGTACTGCTGGTGGTCCGTGACTTGCTGTCCAGTTTAACTACTAAAAATAAACTAGGGCTGCTGCATATTGAATATTCATGAATAACAAGTTGATACATGTCTTTTAATAGCTCTACTTATGTTATTTTAAACATTTGAGAACACAAAGCATAAAATAAAGTATATAGCCCTCTTTTATACAAACAAATAGGCCTATATTGCACACAGTGGGCCGCAGACTACTGCTTAGTCTGAATGGTGGTCCCTGGGGCAGAACCAGTTGAAAACCCCTGATCTAAAGTACAGAGTCAGTCATCATTTTAAAGCGTAAACCCTCCTCTTCCCAATGCAAAAAAACTCACAGAGGTATTTGCTTAAGTCTTTGGGTGACACATGGGTGCCGTTAAAATTGGTTTGAGTTAATGCGATAATAGGCCGATAAAACTGCTTATATTTTCACCAACAAAATCTAAATAATGGATAGAGTCAGATTTAAATGCATGGCTTTATTTTGTTGGGGCAGTATATTAGTTACAAAGATGTGTTCAGAGGGGTTTTGGTTATTTTTGAATAAACTACTTATTAGTGAATAAATCTGGAAAGATTTAATTTCACCTTGGTTTTTGATTCAACAAATCAGACTAGGAACTAAAGATTGAAAACAAACCTCAGACCAAACCTTCAAAAATATTGTTCAGTACAAGACTGGAAAATTTGGAGTCTGTAGAAGCTACTAAAGTGGAGATGTTGTCGCCACAATGTGAGAAAAATACATGTATATACAGTATGTCATTGAATTGCCAATTTCCCATATTGTTCTATGGAGAAAGGTTGAATCAGTGTGATAATTACACTCCTTATTGTAAAGATCAGGTCATGTATTTGATCCCAGGTGAAAACATGCTTTATATGTAAGAGAGCAAACTGGCCAAAAACTGAAAACTGAAACAAGTGTCTCCCTTCAGCTGCACTTGACTTTCCAACACTGTGCTCTAACATTGGCTCCAGGGCTTGATATTAACGCTCGCTAAATGTTGGCAGCTTTCTGCTTTGGTTAGTAATACCTTTTTGGTCCCACTGGCCACATTGGTTTTTAGTTTTGTGGATATCTGAACATACAAGACTGTTCAAAGATTCTGCCATTCTACTTGACTGCTATGTTATGAAAGGGTAGTTAAATAGTACCATCTCAGACTCAGGATTGACAAGTCTATAATGAGTCTGTGGACAATATTGTAGCGTTTTTGACATTAATTAATGATTTTATTTTTTATCTAAAAACCCAAAACATGCACATTAGGTTAAATCCTCCTGTCAGGTGATTCTGACCATGAGCCTGGCTCCACATCTGGAGATGGGTCCCCGGGCGCTGCACTGCAGTCGCCCACTGCTCCTGGCGGATTGCCCCAGTGGCATCGAAGGATGGGTCAAATGCAGAGGACAAATTTCCCTACGGGGACAATAAAGTTCACCTTAACCTTAACCTTAAAATGCTATGTAATAGATAAAAAGGTGCATTGTGTAACTTGTTATGCAAAAAAAAAAGAAAACCTTGACGTTAGTGCAGGTACAGTATAAGGTACAGTAGTGCATACTGTACCTTATACTGTACCTGTTCTGCAGTCAGAAGGGAGCAGCCCACAGAAGCAATATACAGGGGCAAAACTTGACCTCGTAGGTTTGTCTTCACCCTTTGGGTTTTCTGATTTGTTTAATTGCGAGTTATTTACAAAAGTAAAATATAAAGCTTCAAATCCTCCTCAAAATGAGCCAGTGCTCCTTCTACTATTTAAATAATGGACGAGGGGCATGTAGTGGGGCACCTCCTGAATGAATATTTTCTACATATTTCGGCTGAAGTCTGCTTCACTTTGTAAGCCACAGCTCAGAAAAATGCGCTTGAGTTCCATTGAGTTGAGGAGCGGAAACGGTAGCGAACTGCGGTGCCTGGAGCCGCTTCGGCGTGAAGTGGGCACACTCAAGCGCGCTCCCATCTGCTAAACAGGAAGCGACTTGAAGCGAGCCTTGCGATTGCACACGGAGTGATTCGCGTGTCAACTCGTTCACGAATTTGTAGTGGGTAGGAGGCCTAATGCTGCCTTCACACCTAACATGACCATGTGGCCAACTTCCATGTGAAGCCTATGTGAACGTACGACGACGCGCGAGAAACTTTCAGCGTTGAAGATCACGCGTATGGAGCGGCGCAATATGAACAGCATGAGCGTTCGGAGCCATTAAGCGCAGGTTGAAGGAGGAGCCAGGCAGAGTCTCACTGGAGAAGTGTTCAGAACAAGGAAATGCAGCACACGGAGCCCTTCAATCAAACACACTTCAATAAATAGATATAGATAAGCCTCCACAATCACACTATACAGTAGGTGCCGATCCCGTGGGTGCTGCCAATCTGCCCTGATCACAAAATAAATCAATAGATATAACCTGTACTCTCCTGTAGGCTCATGCCCAGGCGCCTGTTATATACAGTAGATAAAGCGGCAGCATCTGATCACTACAACCTGCTTAACTCAAAGGTTGAGTTCCCCTTTTGTATTCATGAGTTGGCCAGTTCCAATCCAGCTCTCTCCAACTTATTGTTCAGTCGGTCACACATACAGACACAGATCAAATGTGCACACGATTACAGCTTTATAGCTAAATGGCTAACACAGCATCATTACCATTTAGCTAGCGTTAGCGACTTGGATTTTTACTCACCGCTCTGGGCCTTCCATCGGGTGGTTTTGTTGTGGGAATGGCACCAGTTTCAGAAAATCCTCACTGGTACTGGCAAAGGTTCACCAGTCCTCTGTGAAGTGCCACAAACAAGCTGAGTTACTCACATGTACTTGAGTAAATGTAAATGAGTACTGCCTTATGCTCTGGTCATGCCCATATATGGAAGTTTATTTATTTTTTATTTATTTGGTTTATTTGATAGGGACAGATACAAAAGAAAAAACATAGACAACTGTAGCACCTGACAGATGCGCTGCATCTGATGTATGCATCGCAGCGCTTATAGCAAAAGCTAATTTGCAGCACTTGTCCCTAGAGGGGCTTTTTGACAATACAGAAGTATATATAAAATGTTAAATGAGTAATGAAAAGACATTGCCTGTTACAAACTTAAACTGTACAGAGAATAAGAAAGAGAACAAAAAAGGACACGACAGAGAATCAATTAAACATGAATACACTGTTGCTGCGGCACATCCATGATTTTGAAAGTTTTTTAAAAGGCCCGAGTCTTTGGCGAGATTGGCTACTTTCACCGAAAGCGCAGACTGAGCGAAAGATGTTTTTCTAAAAGGCACCTTACAGTCTCCACTAGAGGCTGCTCTGGTGGACCTGCCACAGCTCTGCAGCCGGCTCACACATGCTCTGGGGCCAGTCCATTAAGATCATTG
>OMNZ01115445.1:2526-18335 GCA_900303255.1 Lesueurigobius sanzi
AGGAAATAAGTAGAAATCTATTGAAACAAGTTAAAAGCACCTTAGAACAAGTGGTTAAAATTAGGTCAAATTAGGCAAAATTTCTTCAGTCTTCATCTGTACTCTGTAGTTGAAGTGTAGGACGTTTCGATCTTAGTCCAAAGATCGTCATCAACTTCATAAGGACTTGAGCACGCTCGTGGGTCTCTTAAAGTGTAAACCAGAAGGAGGAGTTAACTCTAAGTTAGCTCTAAGTCCCTCCTCTCTTGGAGCTGATGACGATCTTTGGACTAAGATCGAAAACGTCCTACACTTCAACTACGGAATACAGATGAAGACTGAATAATTTTTGCCTACGATGGACAACTCCTGTACGACTGAGAACCTACACAAATAGGTCAAATTAGGTAAATCTTTACTCGTCAAAACAGCTCAAATTTAGTTAATACGAATATGTGTCATTTAAACATATCTAGATATTTACTTTTTTGTGTAGATGAGAAATTCACTATTTAGTATAGGTATCGAATCGTAAACCAGGTATCGATATCGTAAACCAAGTATCGTTAAAGTACTAGTATCGAGGAAAAAAATTAACGATACCCAGCCCTTGACAGTGGTGTCACCGTGGTGTATCTTGCACAAGTTGCTAAACAATGCAATCTGTAAAAGATATAAACACTGGGTGAGGTGAATCTACCTCAAGCTCTCGAAGCTCTTCTTCCTCCTGAGGGGCAGACAGAAGCAGGTCAGCGAGCTGAACCAGCCACAAACCAGCAGCAGAGGGCATGCATCGCTAAAGAGAGTGTGAGTTCTAACACAGAGGATAGAGGAGGGTCAGGACGCAGCAACACGACTGGGAAGAAATGAGAGATGTTAGGGGTGAGAGCAGACAGAGGAGATCATGTGAGGAGGAGGATGTGAGACTGTGTGTGATGCACAAGTGAAGTGTAGGAAATAAAGGAAGACAAAGGAAGAAGTCCTCAGCCCAAACCCGTGGAGTCTAGGGGAGGAAGAGACTTCACCACGATGTTACCTCTGAATGCAACTCCTCTTCCTCCTGTGAAGCAAACCCAGAGATGGAAGAACGGCCAAACAAAGCACATGTGTGTGATAAATGCAGGGGAACCATGAGAATGTCCATTAAAGACATAATGTGAGTTATGTTAAATAATGTGGTGTTGTTAGGCACTGTACACTAGGGCTGGGTATCAACTCGGATTTGGATTCAGTTAAGGATATCACACAGGACATTCTCAGAAGAATTAATGCACTTTTGTGATTATTATTGCACTAATATCGGCTTCTATAAACATAAAAGACTATAAACCAGATCTTCTATGTGCTCATCTGTGTTTATTCTCCATATTTTTGCATCAAATTTTTATTTTTTTTGCAGCAAATGTTACCTCATAGATTGGCTAATTTTTGCACAAAGGTTGCACACCAGGTTCCATCTAAACAGAGGCAAAAAAACCTACCAGATTTTACGGACTATAAGTCGCACTATTTCTTATAGTTTGGCTGGTCCTGCAACTTATACTCAGGTGCTTATATTGTATATTAATTAATGTGTTACATTAACATACCTGACTCCTATTCAGTTTGTTGTTTATGCTTCGTGTAGCTGAATAACCATCAATGTGTTACATTAGCATACCGTACATCTATTCAGCCTGTTGTTCTCTATTCTTTTGGTATTATTTTAACTTGCCTTGAAGATGAAATGTCTGTTCTTGGTCTCGGATTTTGTAAAACAAATTTCCCAAGTGCTAACTTAGCCTTTTGGACACAAATTTTCAACGCAACTTTACACCGTTACCCAGAGGCCAAGAAGAACATGGCTGGGCTCATTTTGACGCCTGAACTCTCCTCAAAAGGATCCATTGCCCTTTTTTTGAATCGACATCAGGCTATTCAAAGGAAAATCGATTGAAAACGATTAATCATTTTTTAAACCCAGCCCTACTATACGCTGTGTCTGGGGTGGGCTGTTATCCTTCATCTGTGAACTGTGGCTGTGGTGAGACTTGGGTACATACTGTACAATGCATTCACTTCACAAGGGCTGCTTTGTGTAGAGAGAGGCACACACATGTTAGAGGTCACCTACAGTTAGACAGTGCAAACTACAGATGGTGATAACGGTTTAAAATCCCAACGTGGCGTCTACAGAGAGAAATGTGGGTGTTAGTATCATCAAATAGGATGCATCACATTAAACATCAACTAAAATAACTAAACATACTTCTACCAAATGTTTATGACAAACAGACAGAAATAAAGAGTAAATTCATCACTAATGCAGCGGTTCCCAACAGTTTCACAGGATACACCCTCATTTTTGTATTTTTGACTAACTTATGCTGTAAAATTAGTTGAGCAATGTCATTATTTTCCAAGAACTTTTGAGTTAATGCTAGTCTATTTAATGAGATATTTAAGGCCTTATTTTTGATACAATTCATTTAATGACTCTTATTGCTTTTTAATACCCCGTGGAAACCCTGTTATTTTAATGTGAATGATGTGTGGACAGCTTAAAAAGGGTCCCCAGTGGGCCCCGGACCCCACTTTGGGAACCGCTGACACAAAGAACGTCGCCATGACCCAGTTTTGTGAACAAACCATAGTACCAGTGTACAATAATGATGGAGGTACAATTGGCTAGTTCTCCGTGAAGCCAGTTAGCATACAGGGGCTGGACTTTCCATTGAAACATTTTGGCCCCTCTTTAACTCTTATTGGAAATAGTCTTGTTAATATGACCCTCAAGTGCTTGACTTACCACACGCTACACCATCCTGTTCTTTGTCTTTTAATATTCTCAACATTAAAAGAGAACACATCTCACACATAATAGGGCTGGGTGATGTGGTCAAAAATCTTATCACGATTTTCTTTAGTTTTAATCACAATTTTGATTTTCTCACAATTCATGTGTATATTGTCTTTGCGTCTAAAGCCATCTGCTTCTTTTTGGATTTAGACCTGGTGTTGTAGCAGTGGTTTAGCTAGGGATCATTTTTGTCAGTCATTTTGACAGACAGGGTTGTTAAAAATCTGTCATAAGCTATTTTTCATTAATTAACTTCTCATTATATACCTAGTATTATACATGTAAGAAAACACAGATTACAGGATAAATGGATGCAAATCTAAATATAATTTGTGAGCAATACATTTTGTGTGTGTTAAAACGTGTATAAAACTTTCAAAAGATGACGATGGCTTGATTTTCAATCCTTCAAAATTTTCTGTCAAAACTCAAAATATTCAGTCATTGACAGAGATATTTCAGTTAATGTGACCTCTGTGTTGTAGTGGTTTAGTCTTGGTTAAGACCTGTTTTAGTCCAAGTTTCATTCCTGTTTTGACATGTTTCCGTCATGGTTTACTCCTGGTTTAATCCTGGTTCAGTCATATTGTCCAGGTTTAGACCTGATTTAGACCCAGTTTTCTCTTGGTTTATTTCTGATTGAGTCCTTGTGTTTAGATCTGGTTTAGTCCTGGTTTAGAATGGTATAGTCCCGGTTTAGGCCTGGGTTAGTCCTGGTTTAGTCCTGGTTTAGGCCTGGGTTAGTCCTGGTTTAGTCCTGGGTAATCATCGTTTCATTCTGTCCCTGGTTTACTCATTTTTAGTCTGAACCTGGTCTCTGCTTTAGTCCGGTTTACTTCTTGGTTTAACCCAGATTCAGTCCGTGATATTGTCTGATTTAGACCTGGTTTAGACCTATTTATCTCCTGGTTTAGTCCTGACTGTAGAAGCAGTGAGTGGAGAAAAGTGTCTGTATTTGAGCTCAGAGCTGTGTTAAACATAATCTGAATCACGATATGACGATGTTCCCAAAAAAGCAGATCGTCACGGAGACCAGATCACAATTAGATTTTTATCATCATATCGCCCAGCCCTAATTTGGCTCCAAAATTCAACATGGTGGCGGTTCAAATGCTAGCATGAATTGGCTTTGTTAGCCCGCACTGAACGCTACAGGGAAAGCCTACCTCCATCTTTATCTACACTCTATGGAACAAACCCACTGTTGTGGAACCACTGCACTGATGCACGTAACATGCTTTACACTCATGAAAAAGACAGATGAATATAGTGTGGATAGACTAGAGGACAGTAATGCTCAGATGAAAACAGTCAGATCTTACCTCTACTTCCTGTCAAAACAGAAAAATGTATAAGTTGTTCTAATGATACTGGAGTTTCTGCGATAATATAATATTGAAAGTTCTTACCTGCTCCTCTGCAGCGGCCTGCTGAAAAGAAAGCACAGGAGAGAGAGTTAAAACTGCTCAGGTTAATAATGTAAATAAACTATCGATATGGAATGTTTGTGGGAAATAATGACACAGACGCACTGGTCAATGGATCATAACAGTGGAATGTTGCTTTTGTTAGTGAAAGAACGATGAGCGGGGACAGGAAGAGTCAAACATAAAGGAAAATACAAGGGAAACTATAGACACAAAGGAAGTTGTGTGTATAGTTATCATAATGCTTATGATACGCAAAGAAAAAGAAATCAAAGTGCAGAGGTGCATGAACTGCAGCAGCTCAAACGTTTCATGGGAATGTACAAAGGTGGAATGACGAGAAGATGGAGGTGATGCAGAGAAACATGAACGATCAATCATTCAGGGAAGAAGGAACAAAGATATGTTAGTTTTCACATGTTAGTTTTTGAAGATATTTGTAGAGGGTCACATTCCCCTGAGCTCCTTGAAATCTGTACTGACTGAACAAATTACTTTGAATTAATGATTTTGGCTGATTTTGACTGTGGAGTTCGCATGTTCTCTCCGTGTCTGCGCAGGCTTCCTCCGGGTGCTGCTGTTTCCCCCACCACCAAAAACATGTACAATAGATCAGAGTGAATGAGAGTGAGCGCGTGAATTGGCGGTGGTCAGAGAGGCCGATGGCGCAGAATGGCTCGCTTAGAGTAGGGCTGAGAAGCATGTTTTTTCCCGATACTAGTACTTTAACGATACGTAGTTTACGATACCGATACCTGAACAATACTTTTTTCCGACACCTATCAGTAAAAATTGTCATGAAATAAACCACAGGGTTTATACAGGTAGCAGCAAGTCAAATTGAATGCTTTTTACTGCCCAAATATTACATTTTTAATGCCATAAATCGGTGCGTATTCAATATTAATTTCCATATTCAAGACAAAATTTGATAGAACGCTCATGCTACTATGAGACCCGTGAGCAGCTCATCCAGATTGTGCTTTTTTAATTCAGATTGTGCTTTTGTTAAATTCAGATTGTGCTTTTTAATTCAGATTGTGCTTTTTTTATTCAGATTGTGCTTTTTTATTCAGATTGTGCTTTTGTTAAATTCAGATTGTGCTTTTTAACTCAGATTGTGCTTTTTAACTCAGATTGTGCTTTTTTATTCAGATTGTGCTTTTGTTAAATTCAGATTGTGCTTTTTTTTATTCAGATTGTGCTTTTTTATTCAGATTGTGCTTTTGTTAAATTCAGATTGTGTTTTTTTTATTCAGATTGTGCTTTTTTATTCAAATTGTGCTTTTTTATTCAGATTGTGCGTTTGTTAAATTCAGATTGTGCTTTTGTTAAATTCAGATTGTGCTTTTTTTTTTTTAATTCAGATTGTGCTTTTTTATTCAGATTGTGCTTTTTTATTCAGATTGTGCGTTTGTTAAATTCAGATTGTGCGTTTGTTAAATTCAGATTGTGCTTTTGTTAAATCCAGATTGTGCTTTTTTTTTAATTCAGATTGTGCTTTTTTATTCAGATTGTGCTTTTTTATTCAGATTGTGCTTTTGTTAAATTCAGATTGTGCTTTTTTATTCAGATTGTGCTTATTTTATTGATGAGGTCCACTTTTGTCCGTGTCTTTTTGTCTTTTTTGTCTCTTGTCTAAATAAATAAAGTTATCTGAATCTGAACTACTCAACAGAAATAGTGCATCATTTCTGCATCATTCTGCGTCATGTCGCTGTAATCTCCAACAGACTTTCAGGCTTTGCAATTTGCTAAAGCCGCGAATCCCGCAGCCCTATTAAATCACACGTAACGAATACGATGCATGAATTAACAAGACAAAATGTTGCAAAACAAAATGCACGGGCCAGGACCAGGGAGCGGGGACACTGAAGGAGAGAGACATTAGTCCATGAACGGAGGTGAACTTGGAATGAAAGATTAGACGGCGGCGGGAAAAGGAAACAAAACGGTGACTTTAAACATTCGGGGGGAACATTCAGACGCGGAGGGGGAGGCAGGAGGACAGATGGATGGAGCAGGACGGCGTTACTGTCTCCTCTGTGACCTCTTCTGTCTGTTCGTCTGCGCCTTCTGCCGTTTCGTCTTCGTCTCCTGCTGCTGCCTCTGTCTCCTCCTCCTCTTCACCAGCCTCACCCTCCTCAGCCTCATCACCCTCAGCCTCCTCGTCGTGGTGGGCGTCTCCGTTGCGCTCCTCCACCGGCACCTCCTTATTGTCATTTGGGAGAGATGTACATTGTAAGTAAAATACACAAATGACAGCTGCGTTTTGGCTCCAAAGGGTAAAGTGGAACGGTCATCTCATATCCGGAGGTGCATGCTTTTGTTGTTGGGTCCTGGGGCAAAGACACCCGTATTACTGTATGAATGTGATTGTGTGAGTGATTGATTTGTGGAGGTCAGAGAGGAGAGATAGTTTTAGCTTATTCGGGGCGTGTCCAGGGGGAGACCAAGGTGCGATCCAATTTATTAGGGCCTGCCACCCGACTGATATGGATGTTTGGTGTCCGATACCAGTATTAGTATGAAAGGGGGTGGGAAGCCTGGTAAGATTATTTGCGATTTTATTGACTCAGTTTTTGGATCTCACAAATTGCCTGTAGGAGGATCTTTGTTGTCAATTTTATTTATTTATTTTTTACATCTGTGCACATGCGCAAGTTATTGGGTGGCAGAAAACAAATTAATGGCGGGCTTGACGAAAACTTCCAAGAGAGTTAGCGGGCGAAATCCCCAATATCTAAGCACGAAGCCCAGAAGAGGTTTAGACAGCAGCTTAAAATCTGTAATGACGACACAATCAACGTTATTCAAAGCCCATATGAGATCTGGGATGACGAAAAATATTGGTCAGACTCGCCTCTGTCTTGGCCACAAATCTGCTGGGGAGACATTTTTTCCTAATAGAAACTCCTGTACCCTTCAGTTTCAAAAGTGTGGAGGCCTACGTTTATTTTGTTTCAAGGAAGGTTGGGCCAATCTGTTCTGCGAAAAACAGAAAGCAATGATCCTGCTAAAGCGGAGGTCAGACCATCTGCCGTGGATGATCTCCAAATCCTCACTGCAGTACAAAGCTGGGTAAGTCTTCATTGATCAGTGCCCTTTAATTATTTAGTTATTTAAGGAAACGTATAGCTGTTGTACTGGTATAGCTTGGATTTTATACTAGTGTAAGCGAGCGTCTATCGCGTACACTAGCTATGCAAACTTGAATGTTTTTTTTAAATCTTCGCTAAATAATACAGTCACTTAACCTGGCAAGCTAGACTATAGCATGGAAGTGTATGGTCTAGGGTCGCACCATAGCAAAGCTAAAGGTTGTGGGTGAAGCCAGATTATGTCATTCAAACAAACTGGTTCTGCACGTGGTAGGTCAACGCTATGACCAATCGGAGCAATGGAGGATCTTCCTTGCTTTGCTATCTCCACCGTCGTGCAGCCGTGTAAAAAAAAACAAGAAAAACTCGTTACACAGACAGAGCGTTGTTATTGGAGGACAGATCCATGGGCCCAGCTACGAGCATCTCCTATTGTGGGACGCTAGACCAACCTGCCAGGCAAAAAATTTGGCCGCTGGGGTGCGTCTACTAAGCTAACAGTCACTACCGTACAATCGACCACACAGCAAGAGTGATCCATCTCCCGCGCTAAATCCTCCTCCAAACGTGCAAAACAATCCAACTACTAGGCTACGCTATTTAGGATACGCAGCTTCTTGCCACACAATCACATGATAAAGTGCTCAGAAAGATAAACGTCTTTTGTGACGTCACAAAAGATCCTGCTATAGTTAAACAAGGGCCAGCCCTGGTGAAAAGTATCTGAACACGCCCCTGGAGTGAATAAATAGTGTAATGTAAAGTGTCTTTGAAAGTCCAAAAAGATTAATATAAATCCAATACAGTATCATTAGTAGTTTAATATTAAGGATTTAAGGGGAGACATTGCAGGAAGAAATACAGTATACAATGCTCTAAATGTGTAAAGTTCACCAGGAAACAAAGAGTGTTTTTTACTATACATATTGCTATTTCAAAAGGTTTTTCCTCATGCTGCATCTTATTTGGGGGAGTTGCACTTAAAGGCACTGTACCTGATTTTTTAATTACAAATGATAAAAGAGAGAGAGTGAGTAAATTAAATTGATAGTTGTGGTCTAAACACATTCCTAACTTTTCACACACATTTCTAAAATGCCATTTCTTCATAGAAATGAGTTGATTACTGCATTTCACAACTAGCTGGGCCACTCTTTAGGGTCACTGCAAGGAAACCTGCCAGCAAACCCACACTTTTTTAATTCCTTAAATGTCTGAGTTTACAATATACTAAAAGAGAACAAAACACATTTCATTCTACTACTATGGAAATCAGGTATAGTGCCTTTAAATTGTAATGAAGTAATATTATATAGTAAATTATATCAGTTACTCAGTTACTGAAAAACATAATATATTTATGTAACTAGTTACTTTTGTAATGAGTGACCCCAAACACTGGTAATCATCATTTGTCACATTTCAAAATTGAATGTTATAAGTTACAACACTGTATATCAATTCATGGTGGATTTTATCATATTCACGGTAATATTTATCATTTTTATCCTCTCATAAAATTCCTTATTTTTGTGTAAAATCTACAGAAAAAAACTGTATTTCCATAAACAGCCAATGATTCAAACTGATATGTCAAAAGCAGGGGTCTCCAACCTTTTCTACCCCATGAGCTACTTTTGTGTATGAAAAATGGCAGTGAGCTACTCATGCTTCAAAGAAACATGTGTAACTAGTCCTCTAGGACTGTCAAGATGATACTTCAATAAAAGGAAATGCTTGTAGTTTCCGCTATATACTCTGTTGTATTCACCTAAATGTTTGGAGATGTTTTGCCCAGAACGAAAAAATGCATCTAAAATTTAGCTCATCATGCGAATATAGAAATGTTGAAAGCCATTGGCGAGCTACATGGAAAGGGCTGGCGAGCTACCGGTAGCTCCTGAGCTACTGGTTGGAGATCCCTGCTCGAAATCCTCCCCATTCACCTGCAGTGTCTCGCCTTAAAATACAAAGTAGAAATTCTTATGAAATTTGACTTACCATTGGCTACAACAGCGTCAAGAAAACATAATGTGTGACTCAATATTTGTTATGAACCATTTTACAAGCAGCAATGCAACCTTAAAGCAACAGTATGCTCTTTTTAAGTAGAATAATTTACTTACAATGTGAAATAAGTTGTCCACAAAACATGAAAAAAGCAATTAACCTGTAAGGTCTAAAGTTGGAAATGTGAGACATAGTGTTGCTTTGACATTTCTGTGAAACTTTCTTCTTTGTTTGTGGATTAAGGGACCGGTTTGTGGTGGAAACATGCAAAGGTGTGGGAAAAACTGTTATGGGGAAGAAGAAAGGAAAGTGACTGCAAGAGAAGGAAGTAAAAGAAAAAAAAAGTGTTACTATTGAATCATCAGGGGCTCCATCTGTATTACTGTCTTCTTCATGTGTCCCATTCTCCACAATGAGAGCCCCGTCCGCTTGCTCTGCCTCCTGTGCCAAGAAGACTGGGTTATGACTGGGTCATAAACACACATGTCCCACCAATAAACTCACAGATGTGCAGTTGTAATAACCTTGTTCGTTATTAACAATGTTCCAGGATCAACATGGCGTAAAGAGGAGAGTCGTCATCTGAGCTTTTCGATTGAGATTTGAATTAAAATTCTTCAGTCTTCATCTGCACCTTAATATGGCTTGTTACCTCTCTATTGTCTCACCCAATAGAGAGGTAACGAGCCATATTAAGTATGAATAGGCTAGATGTTCTCCTACTTTTAGCACCAAGAGAGGAGGGACTTAGAGGTTACTCCTTCTGATTTACCCTTAAGAACCCACAGCGTGCTCAAGTCTTTATTAAGCTGATGACGATCTTTGGGCTAAGATCGAAACGTCCTACACTTCAACTACAGAGTACAGATGAAGACTGAAGAATTTTTGCCTACGATGGACAACTCCTGTACGACTGAGAACCTACACAAATGTTCAAACCATTGTTCTAAAAAACTATTAAGTATTTTAGAACAGTGGTTTTTATCTGATGGGGTTTCGGGGCACACCATCATCACCCTGGGATGAAATCTACAGGCCAAGAAAGAATTGAGACTATTATATTAGTGGTGGGAAATATTTGAAATACCAATTTAAATTTTGGTCTATCTCAAAAAGCGTCAAGAGTACAATGAAAGATTTGTGTGTAAAATGATACTTAGGAGTGTAAACATTCATTTTATGTTTAATCTAAGATTTATTTAAAATGAATATCTTGTCTATTGTTATGAATCATAATGGTAACATTTATATCTAGGTTTTGATATAAAAAATTCTAAAGTTGAATTGAAAATCAAGAATGATCAATGATACAGATTTTTTACAGATTCAAAAAGTGTTTTTTTTTTTTCATGGATAAATATTGAATGTTCATTGTGAACCACAGAAAATTGTTTCCACTTTTTGGTCCCGACCAACTTTTTTGCTGATAACCTGTATAAATGGGTGTGTAATAGTATTGTCTACATGTTCATAAATGGGTGTGTAATAACTGGCGTTGCATACCCGAGTACCTTTGTTCATTTAAAAAAATACAGTAATGCTCATTAACATTCAAATATTTTACAACCCTTCTACTGAAATAAGTAAGAGTTTTAGAGAATTGGGTTCAGTGGGGAAAAAGCAATAACTGGGGCTAATCAAGTCACCATATCAGACACAGGCCGACTGTGGATGTGTGGAACAGTAAACAGTAAAGCATAAAGATAGGAATGTGTCTGAAAACAAACATTTTAAACCTTCCACAAAGTATTTTACCTTTGATCCAGGAGGAGGTGGGAGCCCCAGGAAAGAAAACACAGCGTTATCTTCTTTGGCGTCGAAGAACGTCTCGTAATCCTGCACGAGGAAAAGAAACAGGCACCAACATATAGTATTAGACTGTGGCAGATAATTAACATGACAGTTCATGGTCTGTGAAAGCTTTCGTTGACAGCAATACAAATCTATTCTGATTCTGATACAGATGCAAAAAGATAGTATCAAAAAAACAATGGTGGAAGAAGTACTCAATATTCTTACAATAAAAGTGCAGATACAGGACAAAAGTGTCTACTGTAAAACATACTTTATAAGTAAAAAGTAAAAGTAAACTACTAACTCAGGTAGGTCAAAAACAGGTCTAAATCATGTCTAAACCAGGACCAAACCAGAGTAAACCACTAACTTAGGTCAAAAACAGCTCCAAATCAGGACTAGAACAGGTCTAAACCAGGACTAAAACAGGTCTAAACCAGGACTAAACCAGGCCTAATGAGGTATAAACCAGGACTAGAAAAGGTCTAAACCAGGACGAAAACAGGTCTAAATCAGGACTAAAACAGGTCTAAATCAGGACTAAAATAGGTCTAAACCAGGACAAAAAGAGGTATAAAATAGGACAAAAACAGGTCTAAACAAGGTCTAACCCAGGTCTGAATCAAGTATAAACCAGGACTAGAAAAGATCTAAACCAGGTATAAACCAGGACAAAAACAGGTCTAAATCTGGACAAAACAGGTCTAAATCAGGACTAAAACAGGTCTAAATCAGGACTGAAATAGATCTAAACCAGGACAAAAACAGGTCTAAACGAGTAAACCACTAAACCAAGTCTAAACTGGGACTAAACCAGTTCATTGTAGAGAGGTCACTTTTAACCCAATTTTAACATGTAGTTGAGTAGAAAGTGCAAATACAGGGTCTGAAATGTAGTGAAGTAAAAGTAAAAAGTACTTATGTACTTAAGTAAAGTAAAAGTACCTACAAGTTGTACTTTTTACTTTGTTACTTTCCACTACTGAAAAAGCACACATTTCATTTGTCAGGACACTCACTCCACAGTAGCCCTCGTCGTTGAAGATCTGTGGGGGCAGGGGGATGCCGTTGGAGGGTTTCTTCTCTTCTGGGACGTTCTGCCTCATCCACATGCGGTTCTGCTCGTTACAGGCGATGTCCAGTTGAGTGTAGTCCACTTTGAGAGCCTCCAAGAAGCCCACCACATCCTGCTGCTTCTTCTTGATCTGGGATTACAGGATTCAAGATGAAACCTCTACAAATGTATTCTTAGTAACTGCCCGGCCAAAAGGAAAGTTGCCATGAAATGCTTTTTTTTGTTGTTGTTGGATCTCATTTAGCTTTGATTATGGGGCACTTTTTTTTTATATACAAAGATGTTGGATATTTTGTTTCGTTTTCGAATAAACTGAGAAAGTGGTCATTGAAGTTACAATTTCCTGTATAGTTCTATGGAGAAAAGTTGAATCAGTCTAATAATTACACTCCTAATTGTAAACATATAGGTAATGTTTGTTTTTAAGTGAAGGCAGTGGTGAAAGAAGTACTCAATAATCTTACTTAAGTAAAAGTATCAGATTAAATTTCTACTTAAGTAAAAGTATAAAAGTATTCACTGTAAAATGTACTTTATAAGTAAAAAGTAAAAACATTAAGAGATTAATGTGAAATGTCAATCAAACCAGGTCTAAACCAAGACTCAACCAGGACTAAACCAGGTCTAAACCAGATCTAAACCAGGACTAGAACAGGTCTAAAACAGGTCTAAACCAGGACTAAACTAGTTCTAAACCAGGTCTAAACCAGGTATAAACGAGGACTAGAACAGGTCTAAAACAGGTCTAAACCAGGACTAGAACAGGTCTAAACCAGGACTAAACTAGGTCTAAACCAGGTCTAAATCAGACCTAAACAAGGACTAAACTAGGTCTAAATCAGACCTAAACAAGGACTAAACTAGATCTAAATCAGGCCTAAACAAGGACTAAACTAAGTATAAATCAGACCTAAACCAGGACTAAACTCGGTCTAAACCAGGTCTAAACCAGGCCTAAACTAGGCCTAAACTAGGCCTAAACTAGGAAAAAGTAAAAAAAAACAAAAAAAAACCTTTTACTTTTAATTTCAACAAAAACGTAGTGGAGTACAGATACAGGCTCTAAAATGTAGAGAAGTAAAAATAAAAAGTATTCATCATGAAATTTACTTAAGTAAAAGTACCTAAAATTTGTACTTTTTTACTTTCCACCACTGGGTGAAGGTGTATGAAAGTGAACTGTCCCAAAACCTGAATGTTGAGTTTTCCCTTCCCCTTCTACTATGTCACAAGATTTGTTTTGGTCCCATGTTTCAATATTTTTTCACCAAGATCTGGTATTGATGAGGGGAGAGTCGTATCAGCACATCCAGAAGATTCTCAATAATGAGGCTAACTTTTCACATTTTGAGCCTGAAGAATCCTGGCATTGTCATCTTGGAATCATCAAAACCCATTGATGGAGTAACCTGGTCATTCGTATATTCAGGTAGTCAGCTGACCGCATACTTTGGGCACTAGAGCAACTTCACCAACCCCAGATCATACAAACGCAGGTGGCTACTTCATTTATTCATTTGGCCGTGTATATTTCACATATCTTGATATACATAAGGCTAGGCTATTTATATATTTTTATGGTAAAAATTTGGATTGGGTCCATCTATTTTTAAACACTGCAAATGGACACAATATTAGGCTACTGCTTCAAGAATCAAAACAAACTATACAATCTGAATATATAAATCGTGGGCTGGGTTGTTTTAACTAGGCCTAGTTTAGGTTAGACTCCATGGCTGCCACTTTAGCGCAAGAGAAGACTAGAGCTAATTCACTTATCTAATGAAAGGACTCCCTCTTGCTGTGACCCAGAGAGCCACCATGACACCTCCAAACAAGCCAACAGTTATTTTACCTTTGCTAAAATAACTCAAGAAAAACACTCGTAAACACAACTTCTTTGACTTTTATAGGCCATTTCCCGCAAAAGGCATGTTTGTTTAAGGTGAATAGCCAATAAAAAATAGCCTTGAGCCGTCGGTAGTAACGGGGTTTGGGGGATGAAAGTTTAAGAGACCCCCTTTCTAGAAAACTCCACGCGTAAAACTTGCGTAAACTGCGCATTCTACATGATTTGTAACAAAGGAGAAAGCATGTTCGTGTGAGGTTAATAGCAATGTTTTTCGCTACGCATTACATGGCACAACTATTCGAAATTTGCTGCTATTCATGCGCAGTCCCAAGCACAATTACGCACGCTTACCGCAGTGGATCCCGATGAAGTGGCGAGGAATACTTTGATAACCATTTTGGAGCAATTTAATTTCGTAGACTGTGGGCAACAAGTGGGATCTTAAAGGAGCAGGGTGCCTCTTCTATTATTAGAGCACCACCAGAGCTGAGACATAGCCCTGGGAACGCACACAGGCATGCGCGCTCGCAGACACACACACACAAGCGGGACCTTGGTCTATTTTTGTCCCCAAACTCCAATCAGGACACGGTTGGCTGGTTGGCCCCTAGTGGCTTTGCAGCTAAGGCCCGGATTGGCACCTTCAGCTGTCTGTCGGCCCGGGACACTGGCGACAGGAGTTCATATATGGGTAACAGCACTGACCGCTGTATAGGCTCCCAGCTTTGGTTTCAAGTTGAAAACTGGGGTCTGAATGCACCTAGGCCTGATTTTTGTTGTCAAACAAACTGCAGTAATTGGGTAGCAATCAATCAAATCAATCAATCAAAACTGTATTTAAAGCGCTTTTCATACAATGCAGCCCAAAACGCTTTACAGATTAAAAACACATTAAAACAGATCATTCAATTACACCCCCCACCCCCCCAATATTTACATGTACATTCAACAGACAATTGTCACACACATCAGTATTCGCACGCTCATCCAAATGCGCGCAGAGACACACGGACACACGCATCATCAGTATTCGCACGCTCATCCAAATGCGCACACACAGACACACGGACATACACACACACACCACGATTTGTGCTAGTAAAAAAATATTGTAAGTACAAAAGGCTGAGTGCAGATAAACCAGGTAAGGAAGTGCCAGCAGAGGAGCCGTCCGCATCGGGAGCAGCACAACAGCTCCAGCCACCAGGCACCGAGCCAGGGCACCCAGAGGAGGCAGAGACACCACACCTCCACCCGGGCACCCACAGGACAGCATCGAGGCAGCCAGAGCCGACAACCGCTCCCGAGGCGGAGGGCTCCCTCAGAGGAAGAACCTAAAAATGTTAAAACGCTAACAAGAGTCTAAAAGGAAAATCTAAATCTTATCATAGAAACAATTACAGTATATACCATAATCAAAATATAGAATAAGTAAAATAGGATTAACAGAATAAATAAAAAGCATAATAAATACGTCTAAAATGAATAAATATTAATTAAAAGCTAAACTAAAAAGGTGGGTCTTGAGCCTGCTCTCAAAAACATGAACATTCTCTGCGGCCCTGAGGTCCTCCGGCAGGCCGTTCCAAAGGCGAGGGCCAGTGTACTGGAAAGACGCCTCGCCGTGAGTGTGTGTCCTGACTTTGGGAATGACTAGGAGCCAGCTGCCGGAGGAGCGCAGGGGCCGCGAAGGTTCATAGGGTAAAAGCAGATCTGAGAGATAAGAAGGGCC
>OMNZ01115482.1:0-10712 GCA_900303255.1 Lesueurigobius sanzi
TTACATATTTTTTATATAAATGATACCAAATGGTTGAGGTGGCTGTGCCTAACAGCTTTTACCATGAACTGACATCTCTACCATTTGGTCACGCATATTTTCAAAAAATGATTGCATCATTATTAAGTGCCTGGTGTTGGAATAAGTGAGACAGGTCTGTTCAGTCAGGCCTTATGTCACATAATATGGCCAAAAACTTAGTTTATATTTTAACATTTTCTTTAAATCAGCTCCATCATGTGCATGGATTTTTTCATTGTCAACTTCCGGTTTCTTCTCACTTTGGATGCTCAATATGGCACTATGTAGAGCGCCCCCCAGTGGATGTCTTTGGCATAGTGTACTCTAACCAAATGGTAGAGACGGCTGAATAAGGTTGATTTGATCCATACAACATGTTCTCTGCAATGCAAGGACCTAAAGTGTGCTCTACCAAATGGTTGAGCAGGACGTTAAAGGGTTAAGGTAAATCAGCCCTATGGCCCTAACACAGCGCCCCCTGCTGTCACTGTTAACATCAAACACAGGATTACATGCAAGATTTTTAATAAATCGGTGGCACTTATCAGCATTGGTCTTGGAAAAACCCATATCAGTCGGCCTCTACTTGATTTTTATACAAAATCATAAAATGACTTGAAAACTTGCAATACATTTTTTTCTCTTATTTATCTCATTAATATACAGCAACAGTCAAATTGATATCTCTAAATGTATTTTTTCCTCCTATTCACCCGAAGTGTCTTGTCTTTAAACAGAGATTAGACTCTTACTTTGAGAGTTCTGCCATCTCAGCATTATGGATTTGTTCCCTTTCTGCCAGTTGGGATGGGAACAGTCTGGTCATCATGTCCTGGAGCACCACTGTAACGTTGAACTTCCTGTTTTTGAAATACTACAAAGAAAATCCCATTATAAGCATCAAGTGGAAACCAATGGCTCTTGTGTCTTGTTGTCATGTGTCGGCGCGGGGGGTACCTCTTGCAGCGGCTGCTTGCAGAGCGGACAGCGGAGGTTATGGTCCAAACTTCTTTCCATGCAGTTTTTACAGAAGGTGTGGCCACATGGCGTAGTGACCGGCTCAAAAAACAACCTTGACGAATAAATATGAACAAGTAAAAATGTTATTGATGTTGTGCAGTTGTATTTGAAAGGCAGGTTTTAAAAAGGCAAACTTGTGAATGGAAATATAGCCAGCCGTCTGATATATGACTCAACAGGAGGCAAAGTGCAGACAGTGAAGTGTTATCGATCTGAGCACTGACCTAATGCAGAGTGGGCATTCAAAGTCTGACACAGACAGGATGCTCAGGGTTTTCTCTCGGTTCAGGCTGCTCTCAGCTGAAACCATATAACAGGCTTTAGAAGAGTGGAACAGGCAGAAAATATACACTTGTGGCCAAAAGTACAAGATACAGTAAGATCTTCTTCTAATAAATCAAGTATTTCTCCCTTCTTTCTGGGAGAACTCTTTAAAAGTTGATTGAGGCTTATCCACCATCCGGACTATTCTGCGTTGCATCCTTACATCAGTTTTTTCTCTTCTTTCCGTGTCCGGGGAGGTTAGCTGTAGTACAATGGAGTGTAAACTATTAAATGTTGTCTTATTCCAGATTTGATTTCCAGGGTGATGCCTTCAGGGAGGAGACTGCAGAATCTACGGGTCAGTTCCATTCGACTGAGGAACAGTTTCGTACACTGGGCCATCAGGAAGCTGAACTCCCTCCCCTCTTTCCCCTCCCCCGCTCCACAATCAAGGATGAGAGAAACATAATTTCGAACCATTCACATGGTTTGACAAATAAAGAATCTTGAATCTTGAATTTTAATATTGCCCACAATTGTCACACCTGTTACTTGCCAGTTGCCACAGGTGAGTTTAAACAAGCAGCACAGGCTTGAAACAAAGTTAATAAAGTACAATTTTGAAAAGGTGCCAATCATTTTTTTGTGTTTGGTGTGAAATTATGTCAAATTTGTTGTTTTTTAATGCTTTTTTTGCACTGTTCTAATACATGCAAAGGAAATGAACAGATCTACACCAAAAGATGTGTAATTGTAGTAATTTTCTGGGAGAAATACTTCAGGGGTTTTCTCCCACTCATGGTTAATGGTTGTGCAAAGCCATTTATCGAAAGTACTCAAATGTCCCTGATCTAACGTTTACATGACCTTCAACAACTGCCAGGAAAATTGTTCAGGAGCAAAGAAAAAGCTGAAATACAGGACTCCTTGTTTCAAGATTCACAATATGTACATTTTCGATCAGGGACCTTTGGCTAGCTTCTAGTTAAAAAGCGTAAACAAACAGGTTTTTTCACAATAAATAGCTTCACGCAGCCACTAACCATGTGTGGAATAAAGGTTTTTGTGTTATCATTCATATTCTCTGAAATGCATGAGTTTACATTCTGCCAGGGGATGTAAACTTTTGGCTACAACTGTAATTTATATGCCAAAACTCAATCCTAAAGACGTAAACATTCACAGACACCAAAAACGCAGCTGTGTGAGATTATAACAACTGAGAATTTGATATGAAAAAATAAAAGTACTTTTATCTACAATGTTTAGTCTCGTCCTGAAGGTTGCATTACAGAAGCTTAGATTTTGATATCTCAAGTCCACCAATGTGACTGCTCGGCTTTACAAACAGGCCAGTGAGTACAAAATGGACAAACTGCGAGCAGCGCCATTCAACACAAATTGACACCTTCAATACAGCAGCCTTGTAGACTTGAGATTCATACCTCTAGATGTGTTGAATATTCTGTGTCTTGTTCTATTTTTAACGATGCAAAGCTAGACCAGTGGCTAATACCTCTGGACTGCACGAACTCCTTCCTCATCATCAGCTCCTCGTCGTCTTCCGTCGCCGGGAGGAAGGACACGGCCTGGCACAAACTGAGGCAGCACTCTGTCCCTGTGTCCTGTTTCACCTGGGGGGACATTCAGAGTAGGACTTGAGCCTTTAAGGTCCCATCCACACGAAGACGAAATGCGTATAATTTCAAAAACGCTCTCTGTAAACATGGAGCCCGTTCAGTAAGTGTGTGCATCCACATGGATCTACTCATTTGTGTGGAAACGCTGTAGTACAGCTGCCAGGCCTGTGTGTGGCGCTGTGACACCACTACAGGACGCCTCCCAAAGCAGAACAACACTGTAGATGGCACATGCGCAGTAGACTGTAAACAGACCCATCACGGTGAAATTAAACTATTCCTGTGTATTTTTTTTTTAATTACAGAAGAAACAAAGAGGTGGGTTTATGTTTTAGATTTAAAGGACGAGAGCAGAAATACTGTCAGTGAACAGACTCTGTGTCAGGACAAAAACATAGACAGAATGGAGGCTATTTCTTTGGGGCTTTTCTCCGTGTGTCAGCTGTGCCTCGCGGTGAAGCAGAGAAGTATCACGGTCAGAACAGGCTGGATTGGGTTGATAAAGCCATTATAAGGTCAGTAGATTATGCAAAACATACACAGCGCTGGCGCTGTGACGTCATCGTTTTTAGGAAAGCTTTAACAACGGAGCTGCGAAAACGGCATTTTGAAATCTTTCCACCCTGAGACGTAGTTTCAAACTTTATCGTTTACACTCCCCCAAAACGCCGGCTTCGTGTGGATGATAGGCCGGTTTGATATAATACTTTTGCGTTTAGGCCCGTCTTCGTCTTCGTGTGGACGGGGCCTAAGTGCATGGCTGTGCACCAGTGAGGAATCTGTCGTCCCTACCTGGAGTGGCTCTCTCCTGGACTTCCCCTCTGCCTCTGCGCCTTGTGGGTGACCGAGGGCATCGTGGTAAGCCGGCCCCTGGGAGCCGCTGAGGCTGGTGATAGGGAAAGGCTCTTTCAAGTACTCGGACACGACCTGCAACATGCCGGGTAGCTCCTCTGGCACCGCTACACCCTCGGCCTCCAAAATCTGCCAATACAGGATTGAGCATTAAGTAACAGTGTAATAGATATAGTTGTGGACAAAAGTTTACATCCCCTGGCAGAATATCAGGGCATATGAACTTATGTAGTTCAGAGAATATTGAATAACAACACAAAAACCTTATTTCACTCATGGTTAGTGGTTGCGTGAAGCCATTCATTGTCAAAAAACCTGTTTGTTTACGCTTTTCAAAGGCACTATACCTGACTTTTTAATTATTTTTTCAAATTACAAATAATGGGATAAAGAGGGAGCAAGTAAAACAAAATTGATGGTTGTGGTCCAAACTCATTGCTAACTTTCCTAACACATTTCTGAAATCGTGTTTCTTCTTAGAGATGGTTTATAAGCACATTTCACAACTGGCGGGGTCACTGTTTATGGTCATAAGTCACAGAAATGTAAGAAAACTAGCCTGAAAATTTACAATAAATGCTTTATATATTAGATTTCCAGAAATGTCTGAGTTTGCAATATACTTTTATGTTTTGATCTTGTATGAAATGTATTTTGTCTTTTGTAATTTAAAAGCCCACTGTGGACTAGAGTTGAAAACTAGCATATGTGCTGTAACACTTAAAACAATGCATCTGGTTCGTCCAATGTTATTGTTATGTCCATATTAATTAAATAAATAAATAAATAAATAAATAAATAAATAAATAAAATAAAATAAAATAAAATAAAATAAAATAAAATAAAATAAAATAAAATAAAATAGGAAAAAACTAATTTCATTTCTCTACTAGGAAAAAAATCAGGTATAGTTTAACTCCCTTTAACTAGAAACTAGCCAAATGTCCCTGATCAAAAGTTTACATATCCATCTTGAAACAAACATACATTTTTTCAGAGAGTCCTGTATTTCAGCTGAAGTGAGTTTTTCTTTGCTCCTGAACAATTATCCTGGCAGTTGTTGAAGGTAATGTAAACATTAGATCAGGGACATTTGAGTTGTTTCTGTTTCATTGTGATTTCTAAAGAGTAAACTCAGTTCTTTGACAATAAATGGCTTTGCACAACCACTAACCATGAGTGGAACAAAAGATTTTTGTGTCATCATTCATATTGTATGAAAAATGGCATAAAGATTAAAAGAGTATGTAAACTTTTGGCCACAAATGTATAACTTGTATACTGTATACTCGTGCATTGTATTGTATGCTGTACTGCTTGTTATGTAGACAGTTTGGCATGAGGTAAATTACTAATTATTCACGGATTATAATGGAAAGTGTATTCATATAAACGAAATTTGCAAAGGATAATTTGACTTCAGTCTTAACGGGGTGTCCTGTGTGTGTCTGAAATGGAATAAGATGAATGATTCTTAAAACAAAAAGAGAAAACAGCATATGAATGCTAAAAACTAGATGTAATTGTTATGCAAGACAAACAGTTTTATAAAAATGTCTCCAGCTGCACAATTATTGTAACAGCGCTGCACTCCCAGACATAACCCATTGTTGTGTACTCTCTTATCTCACTTGACCCTCATGTAATGTCTGGCCGGCGTTAATAGAGGGCAAACACACCTTTTTTATCTGGCTTTTTGCAGGAACAAAGTCAGCTTGGACTTTTAGGCATCGGTGAAACTGGATGAGCGCTTGCGTCTGCTGACCCATTTCCAGCAGTACATTCCCTTTGCGAAAAAGGCCCTGCGCACAGGCAACAGTTTAAATCGGCACACCGTGTACCACAACATGTCATTACAGGCTTTCAAAGCTATACCGTGCAAAGGCACTAAACAGAGGTGAGCGCGGAGAACCGCCGCATAACACACAGACAAAAAAAAGAGATTAAATAACAGTGAGAGCAAGTTTGCATAACCTTTTTCTGGTGGGTGACGTAACGGCCATAAAAACACACACAAGTATACGCCAAAGAGGTCAGCTTCACACAACATATAACTCGAATGACAAACCTCTCCGAGATTACGCAGCAACCAAGCACGGGGTTATACAAGATCACTTTAGGCTTAATTGGATAGTGCCTTTTTGGATGACTAGTTATATGCACATGTTTATTGAATATATATATATTTTATACAATAATTAATTGAATCAGGGAGTTTGCATATGTGTATCTTGCCATTTCTGTTTCTTATTAACTGACCTCTGTAGCTGGTTTATATTAATTTGAGTGCCACTGACAAAAATCACTGTTTGCTTGTAATTTTCTCTTTGTGTAGCTGTGTTTTTATTGACCAGATCTATTCTAGTGCATCAGAAATATGAAGCCATTAGTTATTGATCAAATTGATTCAACTTTACTTTTACTGGTGTTACCTGTAGAGTACAGTGATGAATATCTTAAACTATTTTGCAAAGAAATTAAAATGGAGATATCTGCTTTCGAACCCTTCAGCTAATGTTTTTTATTTTTTATTTTAATGAAATGTTAGTTTTCCTTATACTCATTTTTATTGTAGGTATGTGTGTGTGCCAAATGTTGCCACATCTCAAGGGTTTATCAAAAAAGTTGGCAAAAAATATGTCAAACGCAGCCAGATGGTTGACCTCAGCAGCTTTGCGATACATTGTGGCTTCTTGTATTACGGATACTTTGTCACCATAATTTGGCGACATATTCTGCAGCCCTGTAAAGGTTTTCACAACACTTGCTTGTACGGTTTGCACGAATGTGATGTGTTCTTTTTCTCCCACCTCAGCATGCAGTCACACACAAAGACTGTCATGTTGTTTCCACTCACCTCAGTCCAGTTTGGTCGAAGGCAGCAGAGGTAGTCGAGGTCTGTCAGCGCGTCAGGTAAATGCATGAGGCCCAGGTTGGCTTCAGCTCTGTGCAACTTGAGACTGAGGTCTCCAGGGACTGTGTGGTTGAAGAATAAAAAGAGGACAAGCTAAATGCCAATAGTTTTTAGTCAGCAAACAACAACAGTAGATCAATGTAGTATCCCAGCTTAGAGGATAGCAATTGAGCTTTCCAGATACAATAGACCTTTCAAAGACGTATTGTCACAAGTTAAAGATTATGTGTAGCCTATTGTAATCTGTGTTTGTGTAATCTGTGCATTTGAAATTTAGAAGAATTATTAAAATAAAAAATCACAAAGTTGTTTAATTGTCAAAGCTGCAATTGATGGGCCCACATTTAACTCATCTGGGACAGGACTTGACCTACTGTCTCTTCCAGATCCACAATAAGATATAATTGCGCGGAAAATATACAGTAAGCGATGATAACTGCGTTAATTGTCTACAAAAGCCTGCTATTAACTTGTATATTGCAGGAGTGCATTTGCACTCATTTGTTTAGGCTACTTTAACAGGGTTCAAGTAGGGTAATTAGTTTCCAGGACAGGAGACAGGAGAGTGCGTCTTCAATGCGCTCTTACCCAAGTCTATGCCCTCATTGATGATGCGTAAAGCTTCCATAAACAGGCCGGCTTTGAGCTTCTCTTGGATATGGCACTTCATCTTTGTCTCTTCGGGCCAGCAGTTCTCAGCCAGGCTGATTAGGAGCACATTGTTTCTCATGGTTCTGACTTCCCTGGGTTTTAATCTCTCTTTGCACTGGGGGCATTTGGACGGGAGGAACCCTTTGACGCATCTCCGACAAAACGAGTGACCGCAGGGCATGGTCACCGGCTCGCACATAAGGAAGAGGCATAGCGGACACTCCAGCAGCTCCATGCTTACTGGCATATGTCATAAATAAGTGCAAAAAAAAACCCAACAAAAAGTGTGACAGTCCTCAGTGCAGCACTTTTTGCACAATTGTGCTGCATCTACAGTTTGAAAACGCTCAGACAGCTCCGACCTGTTCTGAGCTCCTTCCAATAAAACACCGAATCATATTCTATAGGATATCTACCCTACCTTAATGTACTTTTTCATTCGTAGTTATAAGTTGACATCATCCAAAAGGCGTTTAAAATCATATGTGGGCAAATGCAGGCTAGTTCCTTTTTACGCAAAAGGAATGGGAACTCGGCTTCATCATGTCCGTTTTCGTCTTCTTTTCACCGATGACCGCTGGAAGTCTGCGGGTATCAAACAAAATATGTCCTCATTTATGTTCATTTGCCTTTCGGTGTCCCCTTTTACTCCCAGCAGCGACGCTTCTGCCACAAAGCGAGGTTACTGTGTAACACCATTACGTTACATAAATAAAGACCATGTGACCCGCTACGAGCCACGCGATTGGAAGAAATGCTTGTTTTCCGCCCTGTTGTGAAACGCAAGGATGGCACGTTTCATAACCTAAATCCTGCGTCAAGTCTTCTATTTCTACATAAAATCATGTGAATTATATAGTTATGAATTACATGCAATAATAGTGAAAGTGTACGCCTGAATTGGCGTTCAAAATGTTGAGCATAACTACCCAGACTTGGTTACCCCGGGTCAAAATAGAGAAGGGAATCCCAGCTCAACATAACTCTGTTGGGGGCGGGGTAGGCTCTTGACACTAAGACTCTTCACTTTATTAAATACACATTGAATTAGTGTACAGTTTAGACATGCAGCTAGTAAACATATAATAGGTCTATTGCATAATGTGGTTTCACAACTGAGAAGTTTCCATGAGTGTCACAATTGGTTATACACGTTGATCAGATGCATGCAATTTAATCACACCCTGGCCAGAAATGACTTTTATCAGACTGCTCACAGAAACAGGATCAATGTTAGTTTTGTAATGTACACCTACCTGTACTTGTTATGAAACTCTGGCCTGAATAACAAAGCCATATCATTAACACAAGAACAGCTGTATTGTGGAGATCTTACTATGTAACTGACCCCCCACTGACCCTCTTTTTAGTGTGCCAACTGACAGCATTCAAAATAATTTGAAATCCAGAAATCCAAAAAGCCATGTTTTTATTTGGGTCAACAACACAAAAGAAAATCATTTTCAATCACCAAGTAGTGAGTACACAGTAATGTTTTAAGAAAGATCTAAACCTAAAGTGTAAATTTACAAATGAAGTTATTAAATGAGCTAAGCAATTTCATCAATGATACTACACATAGCAGCGTCTTTGTCCCAGGTTTTGTCCCTTTTTAAACTGGTTGAGGGTTTGTCCTGTTGACTTGATGCCAAACAGCTGGCCCCAGCCTCCTCTACATCCATGGGCTCAGTCTTCATCCGTGGAGTTCCAGCACTGGCACTGGACCCCACTGTAGGTGTGCCCCTTACAGCATCACTGGAGCTTTCAGGGCCGTCCATCTGAGGCAGGTCATCCGGTAGTGATGCAAGACACCCCTGGATCATCTCCACAACTCTTTCCAGATGCTTTTGAAAGCGCTCAGCCGTTTCCAGCCTCTGTCGCTTCTGTACCTCCATCATAACCCGTAGCGTCTCTCTGGCTTGATGCGGCCTGTACTCATTTATCAAGTGATGCATATGAACAAACAATAGCTTTATGTCTTCCAGCTTCTCTTCACGCTTTATACTGCCAGGGCTTTTAATGAGAATGTCCAACAAGTCCAAAAAGTTTATGAGAATAGACATATTGAGTTTTTTGAGCTCGCGTTTGTGGTCAAACTGCATTGGGTGCAGTCTTTCAATGCCTTGACTCTCCAAAGGGCGAATTATTAGGTCATCACATTGGAACTGGTTACCAAACATCATGTAGGTGTCTCTGATGGGCGGAGGGGGTTTGGGAGCCAGACCTTTGCGAATGTTTTCATCGGTGTATTCTTTGATGAATTGCATGGGAGGAGGCGGGAGAGCACTAACCTGCTGTGGTTCCCCCATGATGCTGATCTGAAAAAAACAAACAATTCAATATAACAAATACATTACACTAATATGAATGAATAATCTTTATTGTCATTGCAACAAGTACAACGAAATTAAAATAATGCAGCTGTGGAAAGTAAAGTAAAAAGGAGAAATTGTAGGTACGTTCACTTTACTTAAAGGAGCACTAAGCAACTTTTGAAAAATAAATTCCTGATATTTGTGCATATTTGTCCTGTTAGTGACCCAGTGGCTGTATGGGAGCAGCGTGGCACCTTTACTTTCCATCACAGCGGCTTCAATGATGCTCCAGAATCTATCGTTTTAAGGGATCAGAAACCCTGAAACATTTGATCCTGGAGCATCATAGAGGCCACTGTGACGGAAAGTAAAGGTGCCACGCTGCTCCCATACAGCCACTGGGCCACTAAAAGGTCAAATATACGCAAATAAAAGTAATTTATTTTTTACTTAAAAAGTTGCATAGTGCCCCTTAGTTGCATAGTACATTTTAAGATGAATACCTTTTACTTTCACTTCACTACATTTCAGAGCCTGTATCTGTAATTTCTACTCCACTACATTTTTAAGACTGGGTTAAAAGTATTTTATTTTCAAGTGATCTCTCTACAATGAACTGGTTTAGTCCCAGTTTAGACTTGGTTTAATGGTTTACTTGTTTTTACCTTGTTTTAGATCTGGTTTAGACCATATTTAGTTTAGGTATACACTGTGTTTCGACTTGATTTAGTCCTGGTTTAGACCCGAGTTAGTGGTTTACTCATTTGACCTGGTTTAGATCAGGTTTAGTCCTGGTTTAGTTCTGGATTAGACCTGGTTTTGACCTGACTTAGTAGTTTACTCATTAAGACCTTGTTTAAATGAGGTTTAGTTCTGGCTTAGACATGGATTAGTCCTGGTTTAAACCTTAGTTAATAGTTTACCCATTTAGACCTGGTTTAGATCAGGTTTAGACCTGATTTAGTCCTGGTTTCGACCTGCTTCAGACCTGAGTTAGTGGTTTACTCGTTTAGACCTGGTTTGAGTCAAATGATT
>OMNZ01115505.1:28115-73269 GCA_900303255.1 Lesueurigobius sanzi
GGTGGGGGGGGGGGGGGGGGGGGGGGGGGGGGGGGGGGGGGGGGGGGGGGGGGGGGGGGGGGGGGGGGGGGGGGGGGGGGGGGGGGGGGGGGGGGGGGTCAGCCATATGTTTTTGCAGCTGACCAGACCCCCCATTCTCACATGAAAGGCCTGTTAAGAACGCCAAGCCCAAGACAGTCCTTGCACATTATCAACATTTGCTATTCTTAGAGCTGTCATGCAAACCTTATGCTTATCGCCGACCGCAAAAACACTTTTCTTTTTGACGAATACCTCCCACTGCTCCTTATTGAGTACGTCTGGCCCTGACACGGTGCCTCTGCACTCAATTATGGAGACTATTACTTGTTCATTAGAGGTAAGACTTTCTCACTGACTTGATTTAATGCCTTAACTTTCAACTCCGGGCCACCACCAACACATGCTGTACTATCTGTGCCTCAAGCGTGCCAAGACACACTGTTCCAATCTGTGGATGCTCTGCTAGGCTGCTCCTCTGTTCTCTCAGAGTTCCTGTAAACTGCATTCATCAGTCACCCCATGTGTCACTTATCCCCTTGAATTAAGCTTGAATTAGCTCCAGTGGGCCGGCCTCCCCCACGGACCTGCTTTGAGAAACATTGCAACAGATCAATAAGTGCACCCCAAGTTAAGTTAATCGGTGACAAAGAAGCTGGCAATGCATTCATTTGCTCTAACAGGGCTAATTGAAATTTTACCTCAAGCTGGACAACGTTTTTAGACAATTCAAGATAGCACAAAAGTAACAAAACACCCATGCAAATGCAATGGAGGCAGAGAAGCAGATAGGTTGCTAATGAAAAGAGAAGGGGGATTGGCGACTAGTCATAATCCTGGGGGGATAGAATGTGTCCAACCAGGGGTAAAAAACAACTTCTGAAGTCCACAGCCAATCAGGCAAGAATAAGGCTAATTTATGGTCTCAGTGGTAGAAAACAGGGAGGCTGTTACCACTTACAGACCCAGACATCAATAAACTGTAAAATGTGTAATATACACGTACTGACCCATGACATTTAGGAGCCAAAAACAAGCAATTTTCCACTAATTATAAAGTAATGAATGGGAGCTGGCACCACTTTGGGCAACAAGACACCCATCAGGACTTGAGTCAAAGGTGCAGCGTGCTTATGGAATTAACAGTAGTGTTGTACACGGAGCAATACTCGTGGTGAATGTGACAACTTTACAAGCAACTCGAGCCGTCATGTTGGCAACTGGTGCCACTTGCGGTTCACAAATAGGCTACAACCTTGCCCAAAGTGAGGAAGTGTTAGAGCGGCATTTGTGAGAACCTGCGCCGCAACGGGATCCACAAAACAGCTTTCATCGAGACGCAAGTGTAAATAAATGATATGAAATAACATGAATTGCCATGTTAGGCTAAATTGTGCCAGATGGGCGGCAGTGGCTCGTTGCGCGCTCGTGTCTCGTACCTGGGAGTGCTTGAAGAAGGCAGAGATGCGAGTGATGTGCAGACTCAGGCACCTCGAAGCGCATCTTGCTCGGTAAATGCTGGCAGTGAAGAAAGAGTCGTCCTGCTTCTTTGCGCACACACTTCCCGGTGCCGTTAACGCAGTAATCCACAAACACAGCGTCGCACACGCGCTCAGCCGCCTCCAAAACATGGTCCCGCTTGTTGTGTTTTTAATCCCTCCGCGGTTCGGACAATACTGCGTGAGGGCTCCGCTGGAGAAACTAAAGAAACTTCAATTATACACAGAGGAGGAGCCACGGCCCCCTGCGCGCCCTGATTGGACCACTGTGCGGTGAATGACAGCCATGCGGAGGGTGAAGCAGGTAGACCGCATTGTCCTGTGTTCTGAGGAGCGTGGGCGGGTTGCACTGTGAGATAGATTGAAAAGTATACCTATAACTCATACCAACAAGGCTAATGCGTTTATCTTGGACAGCCTGTTTGTCTCTTGTGATGAGCATTTACATTTTTAAGAGACTTTAAGAGGCTCCCATGAATTGAAACATTTGCTGTGAAGATAAAGTTGCAAAACGTTAGCAATAAAATAAATCTAGGTGCATAATAAAATAAGAATACAGAATAAGTCTATGTTTTAGGACCTAGGCTCTATAAATGTCTATAAATGTTCTTCTTCTTCTTCTTCTTCTTCTTCTTCTTCTTCTTCTTGTATTTTAGATGGCATGACCAGGTTCTTTGTGAGCTCATGCATCTGTTTTTCTTGCAGTTGCCCTCACAAACACATACTGTGCAGACACTGGAGAAAAGGCAGGTGAAGTGTCTTGGCCAAGGACACAACAACAATGTGCTCTGGTCAGAGGTAGGATCAGTGGGTGAACGATCTGCCACCGAGCCATCGCTGCCTCTGGGTTCTGTTACCAAAATCCCCAATTTTTCCACCACACTGAAACAATGCACGGCCAAACAAACAGATTAACAAAAGGTATCCGTGTTGCAGTAGTAGTAGTCTAGCAACCTATTCACAACATCTAACAAGATACGCAAATACTTCCAGTTGTTATCAAAAAATACGTTATCAATTACGTGTGATGTCATGAGAAAAATCTATTTTGGAAAATGCCTTTAAGCACCTCCAATTATTTCAAAATTTATTTGCAACTGACTACTGAGTGATAAACAGGCCCGGAGACTTCAGAAAACGATTTACTCTGTGGACATTCCTACATGTAAAAACGAGTGTGTGAATGGAGGTGTGTAATCACAGCATGTAATGGAATAAACCACCCTATAATCTAGTCTCTCTGGCACAATTAGCAGCAAATGTCAGTTATTTCCTACCGTTATCAGCTTCACTTTAGCGGAGTAAGCTGTAAAACATATTTAGACCCTGTTTACTGCATTTCCCGGGCAACGGCTGTCAACAATATACAATAAATAGTAACAGCCTATAGTGTCGAGAGAACAGTGGGTGGGTTACGTGGTGCCGTGCAGGCTCAGGCATAACCAATATCTCTAAATGCGCATTTGATTGCATTCCGATCTATTTAGGCAAACAGGACGTCATTCGCACTTAGAGATTCATGAGGACTTCAAAAGCAAATAACACTCCCAAAAATCTCATAAGTCGTAAACCTGGGTAAATATTTAAGCCGAGGGGAAAGTGAAACAATCATTTGCTCGAAGCTATTTGTGCATTTGCAAGTGGGAAGATTCTGTGTATAGCTGCAAATTGGAGCTGAATGAAAACTAGTGAAGGAGGAAATAAAATAATCACATGGAAGAAGAGTACTGTTACAGCATAATAGCAATACACAAGTAGTAGAAATAGTGCTCATCTAGCTATCATGTTTGTGGAGTGAGTGTTGGGAGGGGGATTAAGTAGATGGAAAGGGTTTGGAGTTGTATGAAAAGGCAGGAGTATGCAGGAGTAGTTTATTACCATCAGTGCAGGATCCGGAGACATGAATTTTGCTAGTCTGACCATAGGAGTCTGACGATGCTTCCACAGTATCTTCGGATGTGCATCATACTGATAAGCGAGTCAAAACATAGCAGCCAAGGTCATGGCTATACTCCAGAGAGAGAGATGGTACCGCACTCTATGACCTAATATGATAAATAGCTCTTCCATTTGATTAGCACCCACAAACAGAAAACAAATGACTAGATCCTTCTACCCCAATGACAACTACCAGCACAACTTGGTTTAGTTTACTTGTTTGAGGCAGGGGAGATGTATTGAAAGTGCTCTCTGCCTTTAGCCCCTGTGCAAGTTGATGTTAACAATTTTCCCAACAATTCATTCATCCTTAGGCACCCATCTAAACAGACTCTCTTCCAACACACTCACACATACAGCTACTACAGCTTCTGGGACTAAACTGGTCTCAAACTGGACTAAATAGAAGATAAAAACGAAAGACCAAGGCACTCCTCCCATGTTAAAATTCTCTATTTACATTTTCTAAAAAGCCTTTATTGTACTGGGCTAATATATATTACAATCTTTTAAAACATATGGCTGGTTTCCTCCATGTATATCAGCTCCAACAAGCCTTTGTCAAGAAGTGAGGGCTAAAGAGAGGGCTAAAAGCGACCCAAGCCATGAATTTAGTCATGCTTAAAGGCACTATACCTGATTTATTCTTTATTTTTATAACAAACAATGAGTACAGATGAAGACTGAAGAATTTTTGCCTACGAAAAACAATGAAAGAGGGAGTGAGTAAATTAAAATGATAGTTGTGGCCCAAACACATTCTTAACCTTTCCCATTTCTTCACATAGATGGATTTATAAGCACATTTCACAACTTGCGGAGTCACTGTCACAAAAATGTTAGAAGTAGCCTCCAAACTCATGAAATTGACAAAAATGTTGTATGTTTAGATGCACAGTATTATTATTAGTTTACAATATGCTAAAACTAATTCAATTTCACTACAGTACTAGGAAAGAAAATCAAGTATAGTGCCTTGAAAAGCCAAGTCTTAAATGCATTTCTGATATAAATGAAACCACGTCAAAGCTAAATGAATAAAGGATCAAATTAGAGAGAAAGAATATCACAAGAACAAGTTCAAGCAGCACCAACGTCACATGGACAGTGGTACGATCTACATGGAGCTATGTAATTACTCTAACGACTACTGTAACTACACTTGTCCACTGGGCCATGCTGCTCTTTATGGTATTCCAACTCATTTATGAAATTCCAATAAGTATTAAATCAACAGATCTAAAGAGAAATGACAATTCCTGTTGCAAGATAGACAAAGGTTCACATCATCTGAGTACATATGGTCTCCACCTGTTTTCTTGCACCGCCACTCCCTCCGTTTACTGATGATGACACCACTCATCAGAAATTTAGGGTTAAGACAGGTTTTCGCATCAAGCCATCACATATGGTCCGGGTGTAGCCTGCCAACAGCCCAGGGAAGCCCTCTCCTCCAGCGCTCACACCTCCCCGTTTAACAGTAGCTTGGAAAAACAATTCAACATGGAAAACTATTAAAACCATCCTGAGCGGCATTCCGCACGCTGGACTCCCGGCTTCTGGCATAGCTCACGTAGCCCCGGGATTGGAGAAAATATGTCATGTTTTAGGAAAAGCTCGAAATCCTCAGCGTTTATTGGACTTAAGGAGCGAGTGTTTTAATTAGAAAGTTCCCTAAAGGGTTTACAAGACACTCCGGCTTCTGTCAGTTCACTGAGTACTTCCCTTAACACGATTACGGCAGCAGCACAATAAGGTTTTATAGGTGCTGCTCTTAACGGGAGTGGGAGGGAAACACACTTGCAGACCATCATTAGAGACTGGTTGGGGTCGCCATCTTGCTCCAGGCAAGTGCTAGCGCCGTGCCAAGTAGCGTGGTGCAGGCCAGGGAAATTGTGTGCCCATATTAGTGCATCCTGTATGTGCCACAACTACAGCACGAGCATTATGTCACACGTCTCAACCTGTACTCTTTACGAATCAGGCTAATCCTCTGCAGCGCTGTGATTTTGAAATACACAACTCTACATCGCTCTCTACCAACGCTGCACAATATATCGGAAAAAAATACGGTATCGCAATATCAGGTGATGCAGTCTTGTATTGCAAGAAGCCGCAAGGAATGGAAAAATCACAAAGGTCTTCCATCTGACTGTGATCGACACATTTTTTGGAAACTCAGCCTAAAACTGTGTAACAATATGACTGTGTTAAGCTGTGCCACTGTGGTGTTGTTTACTTTGTCTTTGGTTATGTTCTTGTATTGTCCTTCCTGTGTGTTGTGTTTTTGTTTTTGGTATCTGAATGCACTGAGCTTATAAATGTGCATACGGTCAGTTTTAGTTATAGCTTTCCTAATTTAGTTCCATTTTAGTCTTGTTCTGGCCCCGATTTAGAGTTTCTGGAAAACAAATTACCGTATTTTCCGGACTATAAGTCGCACCCGCCAAAAAATGCATAATAAAGAAGAAAAAAACATATACAGTAAGTCGCACTGGGCTATAAGTCGCATTTTTTGGGGGAAATTTATTTGACAAAATCCAACATTTCACCTTGAAAGGCAAGTTATAATAATAATAATAGAATAGAGAACAACAGGCTGAATAGGCGTACGGTGCACTAACGTAGCACATTGATGTTTATTCAGCTACATGAAGCATAAACAACAAACTGAATAGGTGTCTGGTATGTTAACGTAACATATTAATTAATATACAAGTCGCACCTGAGTATAAGTCGCAGGACCAGCCAAACTATGAGAAAAAGTGCAACTTGTAGTCCGGAAAATACGGTACTCACAATTTACATTTAAAAGGAAAGGAACGTACCATGTCAAATGGGTTTAGTGAAATATTGTGATCGCAATATTGCACACGGGTTCTTTCAATATTATCATGCAGTCCTACTCTCTACAAGGAGGCCAAGCTGAAGGTGGTTTTATTCCCAGTCCTCATAATAACTGTACTGTTACTGTTTCCTGAGTGTCCTGTATGAATGAGATGGTGTGTCAGAGAGGCCATGGTGCCACCTGTATGCCAGTCTGCCTGCGTGGGCTTTTGCCAAGCGTGTGAATCAGTAATGGCCCAATGCTTTCGAGTGTCTATAGAAAAAGGCGACAGAATTTCCTTACTGGGACGACAAAGTGCACAGCTGCTACTACTGCATTATCTCTACTCCCACTTGCTTGCATTGACAAAACCAGCCAAGTGTTTTTTGTTTTTTTTTTTCAATATCAGACAACCCACCTGAGAATATAAACAGCCTATGCTTAAAGAACAGCAACACAAACTCTCAATTGACCCACGATCATTTGAGCGCTATCATATTATTATTTCCTATTAATTTCCCTGGTGGTCTTTGGTCGACAATAGAACTTGCCCCGGCTGAGAAATCCCTGGCTACTCTTAAACCATTTAAACACGGATGTCTGTACCTTAAAACGGTATAATGGCTTAATTTGTTTGCTTATTACATCCATGTGTGGTGGGGGTTTTATGGCGAGTGGTGGAGGAAACTCACTGTCTGTGTGCGGTCCTGTCTGCTGCTGCTGCTGCTGCTGCCGCCGCCTCTGGGACACGGATACACTGGACGCCATGCTTTCTCTCATTGACTAGGGGGGGGGTGGGGGGGTTCAGTCTGAGGAGCTGTCAAGGGAGGCTATGTTTATCTGACCTATAGATGGGTTCTGATTTCACGTGTGACCGCATTCACCTATGGAGACAATGAAAGGAGAGGAACAATGTAAACAGAGGAGTACAATCAGAAATAATGCAGCAAGGGTAGACAGTGTGGGCTCGTCTTCAGAATGTACATTAATACTTTTTGGGGATTTTTCTGGATGCTCAAACCGGATTAAAAACAGGCAATAACAACAAACTAATATCACAATGTAGTTGTCAGGTGAGAAACAGTTTTAGTATATTGTAAACTCAGACATTTATAGAGATAATACTGTACACCTAAATATAAAGCCTTTTTTTTTTGTCAATTTCATGGGTTTGCAGGCAGGTTTTCTTGCAATGACCCTAAAAAGTAACCCTGCTAGTTGTGAAATGCACTTATAAACTTGTTTCTATGAAGAAATGGAATTTTAGAAATGTGTGTGGAAAGTTAGGAATGTGTTCAGACCTCAACTATCAATTTAATTTACTCACTCCCTCTTTTATTATTTGCAATAAAAGAAAATGAGGTATAGTGCCTTTAACCTGATCATAGTTTGGATCCACAAAATCGGTTTCTCTTCTTAGCAAGCATGGTTAGCTGGAAGGCCATATTGTATCTGTGTTTTATCATTGACGTTCACTGAATGGATTGTAATTTATGGCAGATAAGTGTAGAAATTGTTGCTATGTTCCTGGTTGATACTATTTAGATGAGCCGACTGTTGTCTAAATACTGTTATTACTCTTACTGTTTTTCACTATTGTCTGTGGTATTGTATTTGTAGCAATGCTGCTCTGGATGTATTGTATGTTGTGAATGTGATGTTGGACCCATGGCACTGCAAGCCCAAGACAAATTTCCCTCTGGGACAATAAAGTTTAACCTAAACTAACCTAAAAAACATGCCTGATAAAATCTTTTGGCTGAAAGTCCTTTCATTTGACCAAAATCTCACACATGTTTTTGAATCTTGTCACCACTTTTGAAGATCTTCATGAGAAGAGAATTTGGCCAAAGTTCATGCGGGCTGAAGGGGAAGACATTGAACTTCATGCCAGTGTTTGTTTCATGTGTAATTGCCTAATAATAACAGATAAAACCAACCGAGTCGTACCTGCCCACCACCTCAATTTTAAACTGTAGGCTCTTTCGAATGTTGTGATGTCATGTGACGTGAACGTAGCCTATTACTCCCTTTATTCATGTTAGATCACCACAGCAAACTATTCGCACCATCTATGGCAGGCTTTTACACCTGATTCCCAACCTTATAGCATCAATTACTTGCTTCAAGTAATGCTGGCACCATCTACCCTGTGGTTGGCCGTTAAAAGCTTAACCACTAGGTCACCTTATTGGCACAAACAGTGTACTGGCTCTATATGAAAAAAGTAATACATATTAGGAACGTATGTAATGTATGCAATTGTAATAGTTAGTATAGTTGCAATTGTAATGTGCATTTCCTTTGTGTTTCTTTGTGCTGTTTCATTGAAGTGAGGGCATGTCTGCTGTCCCCAAGCCCCTGTCACATGATCTGACAAAAGGCCTGGTGAGAGATAACTCAGTGGTATTAGTTTGCAGCCTGCATATTGTGCACAAAGAAAGGCACATGGCGATCAAACGCTCTGGCATCTTTGATCCTTAAAGGTGCAGGTGGTCGTACCAAGTTCACACCTTTGATGAGAGGCCTCCGGATCACAGCCGACAAGTGGCTTTTGTTGAACATTAGCACTAAACAAACAGAAAGGACAGATTAGTTCAGTGGGTGGGGAATAAAGCAACATTAATGACTTCAGTGTTTGGTTTTGATGTTCAAACAGTCCAACTAAAAACTTTCATCATTTCCTTGTCACTCATTTGGAGGTGCTAACACTTTTTTTTTCTAGTTGAGAAAAGGTACAGCTACAAATTTAACCATGTTGTTTGAAACTGTAAACGTTTAGCATTGTGGTTAGTCCTCCTGCATCTCTGTATCCAAAGATGGGCATGTGTGTGAGGACTTGCCCTCGTCTCAACACGTTATTGCCCTTCAACTTCACCTTGGTCCATATTAGCTGGAGTCCACCTATACCTTTGAATTGATCTACTGTTTAGCATTTTCACATCAATAAGCCATGAATACATCCAATAAAGTAAAAAAAATATATAATGAAATAAATTTAGTGCAGTTTTTACCTCCCATGCTCCAAACAAAAGGGCCTTTTATGAAGTTGGGAAAAACCTACTTAGCCTTGAAGAGTGATGCATAGACATTTTCGTGCTACATTTGATTTCTCTCACCACCCCCCAGAACAATGTGGCGTTCTGAAATGCCTTGCAGTGGAGGATACAGGCCAATACAAGCTGCCTTTCACATCCAAACCACCCACTCGGAATTGACTTATGATTGGAGTTTGGACAGCGCTGCTTGACTGACACCCGAATATCCCCCTGCAGTTGCTACAGAGCCAAAGTATAATGTGCCTTTTAACACAGTGGACTTCGGTTTGTTTTTACATCACGTATAAACAGACGGATGGATTGTGACGCGCACATGGCAGGAAAGAGTTTTCCTGTTGTGACCACTAGATGGCAATGTGACCACAGATATGACCAGATCTGACGCGCAGCCATGGGTAAGCAACCGACAGTAACACCCAATAATTATTTATTTATTTAGAAACCAAGATGAACCAGATGATTGTGAGATTTGAGGGGGATAATGATGCTTCGAAATTCATTGTCATCTTCTTCACCTAATTTCTTTCACACGTGGGCTATAGTAGATCTATGCGCATGACGTGGTACACACATCTGACGCACTGTATTTGGTAGCCGGCCACTTCTACCATAGCATACCCTCCTGGCCAGTGGTTCTCAAACTGTGGGACATGTACCTCAAGTGTTGCTTGGGCTTCCCCTGATGATACTCTGAGTCTTCTATCTTTATTTGTTCTAAATAGGCACAAAATTGCATTAAGTCATGCATGTTTTGTTTTGTTTTTGTTTTTTTTTAGCTTTTACTGGGTTAGTTTTGGTTTTACAGTTTAGTCGTGCTCTTGATTAGGCCAGCAGCAGGGTTTAATTGTGCTTTAGAACTTATTGAGTTTTATTGTACTAGTTTATTGTTGTGGACTATTATACTGTGTTATACATTAATACAATCACAGTGGATACATCTTACCAACATAGTGTCCCCCTGAACTGAAGTGTGCAGTGCATGGGTCCTGGTCTCGACATTAGGCCTACTATTATGAGGTGCCATGGCGAAGGTCTGGTCTAATCTTTGGTCTATATATACAGGGGTGCCCAAAGTGCGGCCCGGGGGACAAATGGGGCCCCACAGACTAATTTTGGTTGGTCTTCAGGCTTCTTTCTGATTTGGCACACATCGCCAGAGATGGAACTTTTCACTGCACGTCTGAGTACCGTTGGAAAAAATTAATTAATTAGGATTATTTGTTGAATAGTATTTCAAAAGGAGAAGCTAAAGTCACCAATGGACTTAAATTTGATCATCACAAAAAAGGCCAACCGTGTATTATACAGTATATAATAAAATTTTGCAGTGGTCTATTTCAAGATTTTTGTCTAGGTTTGTCACTTTACATCTTAGTTTCAATTGTCGAAGCAAAATGGACCAAACCAGCCTTTAAAAAAAATTATCTGCCTGGTGGGTTTTGAGACTGTAAAGAAAGTGACTTAGGTGTTTCAGCCCAAATAAATGATAAAAACACCAAAAGAAGCAGTATTTTATTGAATAATTGACCTTTATTGTTCTGTTTTATGGTTCTACAACAAAACTAAAATTCAAGCATGAGTATAAATGACTTTATTAGAGAATATTAGTCTTGTTTAGAGCAGTTTTGACTTGACTAGACATATTTACTACTGTCATCTAGATTATTTGGCTTATTTCATGACATTTTTTACTGATTCTAAGGTAATCTCGCTTGAATTAAGAAAATAAAACTGCCAGACCAGTTCTCTTACCCCATTGGGAAATAAACAAAAAAGGAAATCAAGTCAAAAACATCTTAGAACAAGTGGTTAGGATAAGGTCAAATTAATCTTAACTCGTCAAAACAGCTCAAATTTAGATAAATAATGTAAACTTATCTAGATATTGACTTTTTAGTGTAGATGACAAACAATTTAGTATAGGTATCGGTATTCAAGTACCGGTATCGTAAACCAAGTATCGTTAAAGTACTAGTATCTGGGGGGGGGGCAAATGAACGATACCCAGCCCTAATTATAACCTCAATATCTTACATTTTAGTGTGAGACAGACTTCTCCTTTAAGCTTCTAAGCCTACAGTAAATGGAAGTGTGGTTAAAATCTCACTGCATTAACCCCCGTCTCTGGCCCCCATTGCCACACACACTACGCAGAATCACCCCTGATTTAAAAATGTTTGGACACCCCTGGCCTATAACCTATAGTAGGCCATATTGTAGTATATTATTGGATATGCTTTACCAATGACCTGATATGAATGTATTTCATCAGCCTGTGCGATAACACAGTTTGTTCTCGCTTATCAGTTATGCAATGTGTTCCTTCACATCCACATGTAAATGCCTCTGCCCTCTGACGCACTTTGCCCATCTTTCATAATAGTAATGATGAGAGGAGTGAGAACCAGGCCGGGCGTTCTTAAACGGGCCAGGTGTGTGATTATGCTGGAGACATGTCACTCTCTGTACCGCTGTATTAGGTGTTTGTCTGAGTGAAAGCCCATTACACAGCATCATGTTGCTATGACAAAGCAGCAGACAGAGCAGTGATCCGATGCAGAGCAGACAGCCCATCCCCCCGCCGCAGCTAACAACCCTCTACTGTTAGATCTTTGAAGACATACTGGGCGGTTGTGTGCATTATACAATAATGGTGATAAGAACCTACTTATTGGCCTATTGTTTTCAATGCAGGCACGTGTATACTAGATTAATATTTGGCCATTTCAAACATTTTGGATCTGGAAGGGCATCTGACATAACTATATTGAAATGGAATGTTGTGATTATATACACTGATTACTATGGTCTTTTGTGATCATACAACTTGGCACAATCAGTCGTAGATGTGAATGGAAAGTGTCACATTTACAGAATGTATTTTCTCCTTCTTGGCCGCTCAAAGCACTTTACAGCAAGAAGGCATTAATCTTCTTCGCACTCGAACACATTCAATGACCATTATCACAAACACTTGAGGCAAGATCTGTGAAACTTTTTGCCAAAGAACACAACAGCAGTCGCTTTTCAGTTTTCAACACCTGCATCCAAGATCCTGTATTATTAAAAATAAGGGTGCTGAAGCATGTACAAGATGGAACAGATTATAAATGCAAATTTAGCATTGCGCTTTCCATTTTAAAGATATCTTGACGTGTGGACTGTGGAAAAATCCCCACACTCCTACAGTATGTCCTATGTAAGGCATTGTAGAGGGACTGTAAAAGGCATTGTAAAGTCATTAGGCTAATGCCTTGTACACTGAGAGGGGGAGGGGAGTTAGTTAGATGGCCAGGTCACCAACCCTTGACCTCCAGTGCTCAACCCTGATCCCTGACATCTGTGAGCCTGTCCCGCCTGCATGTCCCCCTCCACCCCCCCTGTGCCCTCCCTCGTCCTGCCAAAGGAATCTGATTAAAGTCAAGGGGGGCTGGAATGTGTCTTGATGAAGCAACACGCTTTTCCGAACACTTGATGTGCTTTAGTGGAAAATGATGATAACAGAATAATAGGTGACACTTTTGAGAGTTTGGCAGCAGCCTGTCCTGCTCATTATGGATGAGCCTGATTTTCAACAGCGATTTGCACACAAGAATTGTTTTTTTAATTAAGGGAATCACAACACATCAAATGAACCAAAATTATTGTAATATAATATCTACATAATTTGGGTTTTGCAACACATGTGCGATACTAACTCTTTCCAAAAAACACTTCCTTTTTGTGTCTGTGTTGTTTTATTGTAAGCCTGATTAGTTTAACACTGTCAAAACAATTATAAATCATCTATAGTCTAAAGCATCAAGAGTGTCAATTCTCATAACAGTCTTAAACATTTTCCAGTGGATCATATCTGGCTCAATGATATTTGTTTCTTCTATAGCAGGTATGGGCAAACTTTTTGATGCAAGGGCCACACCAGGTTTTTGAACTTGCCAGGTGAGCCGGACAAGTCGTAGTAAATTGGGTCGTGGGTATTTAAAAACGAGTACAATTCTCAAATAGATCACCTAAATACATTTTCAAAAGCAACACAATAGCAGCAGGTGTGATGCCAGTGAAAAAATTTCATTCACCCTTTTCAACACATATCAGGCTCATGCTGTGGCGGCCAGATTGAAGGGCCAGGCGGGCCACATTTGGCCCCCGGGCCTTAGTTTGCCCACCCCTGTCGTATAGCTTGGAACTGGCATGAAGTGAGCTCTTGTGGTTGGAATATAAAGGCTCCTATAGTCATACATGGTCTAACTTACTATCTAGAATAACAACTGTGTTGTTCAGTGCAAATGGCAGCAGTGTAGATGGCTGGTGTGGGGGAGGGGCAGAATGTGTACAGTATTGTATAGCAACAAGACTTACTCTCATTGTGTTGTGATAACAGAGCACTGTACATCCACATAGACCTTGAAGACTTCAGCAAATGCAGACAGCTATTATGCCAAAACTTTAAGGAAAGAAACAGCACATAGATGGGCTTATAAGTAACCCTGTCCAGCACATCCCTAGCAAAAAATGCAAAGGATACTCAACCGGATATTCCTACTCCACATGCTCTTTCCAGCTTGTCTCTCGTCTAATAATGGCATAACTAGAGTGGTGTGACTTACAGCACCCTGCCCCCACCCGTACATATCACCATTGCTCCTCAGTGCTGTCTAGAAAGGTCATGTGACCCTCATCAGCTTCCTGGCGTGGGGGGAGGGTAGCCATATTGAACCTGTTCTTTGTTAGGAGGTCAGCCTTAGCTGTATGGCAGGAAGTGCCACTACCATAGTACCTGTAGTAGAAGCGCAGGAAGTATTGAGAACAGCAGAGTGCAAGGGGATTGCAAATAGCTTGCCAGGTTTGAACATGTTTTAGTTTTAAAAGGGGTTGAGCAAGAACAAGTAATTTATTCCAGAATGAAGGAAAGGCTTTCTTGTCAAAAAGCATGCTGTGAGCTTTTAAACTGGTGCAAGGCTGATGTAATACAAAGGAAAATGTGGGTCATGATCACAATGCCAACCAGTCTAATACGTACAATTATGAAAAGCCTTTTACAATTCTGAAGTTACGAAACGGATGTTTAGTTCAAGGTTATTTTTTGAATTATTTCCTTTCACACAAGTCAAAGAATATTTTATGAACTAAATTGAACCAATGTTAAGTGACATGATGGAAACTGTATTTTGTTCAGTTTTGTGCGACAGAAGAGCCTGAGCAGTATGAACTTATGTTATGGTGTATCATCCAACTCACGCTGGCCTAAAATAATGCTGAGATGAATAAAGCTTTGACTTGATAGAGACGTAACAACACTCCCTAGAAACCCCATTCGCAGTTACGGCTATATGGCTGTGTTTTAATATTTTGGCAACAGTTGTATTCTTATGTAAACCAATAGGCTTTGGATGCAACAACAATATGGCCATACTGTGATATTCCAGAGCCTGACATAGAACTCCTTCAACAGATCCAAGTGCCTGGACCTAATACACCAAAGAAAACTGCTGCTAAAAATTATTACACCAAATTAGTCGTATTCTTTTGGCATGAGACTTAAGAAATGGCTTATTTTAATGATACCACATATAGCAATGGGGTATAACATGTTTCAGGAGCAGATGGTATGTTACACAGAATCGACATGGCAGAAAGTACCAGGTGTTTGGGCAACTGTCTTTGTTAAACCGAATGCCACGGCCTACTGAAATGTAGCTAACATTCTGCTGTCACAACAGGAAAGCTAGAAATTGTTGTCTGGGCAGCATGGCACACTCACCTCATATATCCATTTATCTGCTCTCATCAAAAATGGATCAGGAGAAGGCCTTGGAGAGGAATCTAGGCACAGACTGAGGCATAATGCTGCTACATCATCTGGACATTGGACGACCATGTTTCTGAGAATGAATAAAACAAGTTATCTATAGGTAGGCCATAGAAAAATAACCTACCCTTTTTTTTTTGAATTGCCTTTTGCTGTTACAGGTTACAGTATTCAGTTTGCAGGCAAGGTTAGTCTAGATTTAGACTTTATTTAGTATCTTTGTGAAACCTATGACTTTTTGTTTTTAACACTAGAACTTTCAAAAGTTGTCTTGATCTCATCACTGTTGCCCATTTTTCCCTGACTTTGTTCTGGTCTGTGTATAGCATTGGTTTTCAACTGGTGGGTTGGGAGCCAAACATTGGTGGCAGGACGGGACCCCTTCAATCAGCAGAATTCAACATAGAAAGAATGCTATTTTCATTCTTAAAGCAACACTACAGAACTTTTCAGGTTCAGCAACTCTAGAGGCACAAGCATCACTGCACTGTCACAAAAATGCTTGAACTATTGACAAATTATGTGGCGAATAGTGAATGTAAAGGAGCTTGTACTCTCACTACTCTCTTGCTGGGTATATTGATCCAAAGAACAGCAAAAATAACTCACATTCATCACATATTTGGGTCAAAACACTTGAGGTGTTGCTCTAAACGGGGTCAAATAGTTTTTATTTGAAATGTACTTTGTTTCGTGACTATAGTTGCAACTATAGTAGGTCTATAAAAGGCCTACTTGGAAAGGAGGTGACGTATGAGGTTGTGTGAATAATTTGTCATGTACTGGAACATCACCTCATATGTGCCAGATTTTCTGTGATAAAAAGAAACATGTTTGGCCCTGCAAATGTCCCAAAAAGAGTCTACACTTTTCAGTCTTTTTGTGGCCTTATCCAAACAATCTAATATACAATTACCTACATTACATTAAACTTTCATATACAGTCAATCTAAATAGCATGCTGTAGTTTGGACGGGAAGAACATTTTACTCATTTAACACGTCGGGGATACATTCTCTTCGCACTTTACAGTTTAAATAAAAGTCCAAGGAGGTTATCTTCTTTATATTGCGCGTATGGCTTATTCTTTACGGTAACCAAAAGAATGTGTCACACCATGGTGTAGAGCCGTAATGATGTCAACTTGTTATTTACTTTCCAAATCTGAATGACTGAGCAAGGCGAAAGGAGAATTAATCAACCGCTGTGTGACCAGGCAGGCGAAAAAGAGCAGAGTGTGGGGGAGGGGAAGCTCAGAGGCCACAGAGGCAGCGTGCATGCTTCACTGTAGCCTGTGAAACTCAGCTCGTTGCTCCTACTATCACCAAATTTCACATTATAAGTCGCATCTGCGCGTACCCCCCGTTGAGACAACTATACTCTTGTGTAATTATTTCATATACGTTCGACCCAGGTGGGCAAGGGATGTGACAATGGGATATTCTTTTGCTGAAACATAGAGACAACTTGTAAGAACAGAAACAGATAATCCACAGTGTGAATCTCTGTGCGTAAAATGCGCGTAATTATTGGATACAGGTGAATATTATACACATATTGCTGACGACTGTTGGAAAAAAATATATAGTATGCGGCTTTGAATGTATCAATTAAGCGTGTTATTGTCTACAGGTTTAAGGTCAGCCAAACCCCCACCTCTCTCTGTCTCTCTGTCTCTCTCTGTCTCTCTCTCTCTCTCTCTCTCTCTCTCTCTCTCTCTCTCTCGCTCTCTCTCTCTCTCCACTGCTCCCTGTCTGCGTCTCTCTGCCGCTGCTGTCTTCTTTCCGTTCTGTTTCTCACACACTTCAGAGAGTAGCCCGCAGCCCTTCCAGCCAACTGAAAGTCCCCGGCTTCATTATTCCAACTTTACCGACACTTGGGTGCGTTACCGGCGTCCGCGTAAGAAAGAAAAAAAAAAAAAAAAAAAAAAAAAATCGCCCGACAGCGCGTCACGGGGCTACAACAACAAGAAGAAGCAGCGGTCGGAACTTGAAATATGACGAGAAGCGAAATGGGAGGAAAGTCGCCGCTAGCTCACTGAAGTTGGAGGATCTCCTTGTGGAAGAGGAAAGAGGTGGCGGACACCACGAGTTCACTCTCGCAGTAAAGGGTAAGCCAGTTAAAAGTCGTGGTTTTATGGCTACCTCGTGTCATTCGCTGTTTCTTTGCTTTGAAGTTGTTTTTACGCACCGAAATGAACCCTTTGGGAATGCATTGGTCTTGATTAAAGAGGGTTACCGGTAAGTAACCCTAGTCACACGTGAGTTAAAAAAAAAAAAAAAAAAAAAATCTTTTTGTTTTTGTACATTTGTGTACAAATACGTAATCTCACCATCTCCTGTTTTAACACAGAAATGCCAACAGTAAAGTAACTTTCAACCTTTCCCCATATAGTTGCTTTACTTATTATTATATACTTTAATACTTAATATGTATGGCATCATTGACTACTTATGTGTTTATATGGTGCACAATAAAAGTGTATGTATGCAATTTATACCAAAATCAGGCAATGTTTCTATCCCATGAAGCTTTTAAAAGAGTCGGTGTGGGGGAGGGGCAGGACGTTCAACTGTACTAGACATTGCCACCAGTTTTCAAAGGACAGCTCGTGTTACTGTATAACTACTATAAGTAACTCTCTGTTTACTCTCTCACTCCTCAGATTGCTCAGTCTATTCACATCACCCATTACAGCATGATGTATGCGTAATGCTCCACGCCTTATTTGCTCTGATTTACGGTGTAGTTTGTTTATATATTGTGGACAAAAATAAACTCAGACCACATTGCAGACAATTCAGGGTTGAATTTATAGCCGCACACAATCACCAGGATTTTGAGTCAATGCATTCTGTAATTCATCTACTAGTGTCATGCATACACAGACACAGAAGTAGTGTGTTACCTAATGGCAATACTTTTTCAAATGATAGTTTACCTGGCTGCGATGTGGTCCATTGGATGTACTGCCTTACTGACTAAACTGCTACATTTATTGTTTAAATGCCCTCAGAATGATAATATACTAGGCTTTATATAATTCAAATGGACATGGCCACCTTATTTGGTGCACAATACCACTGTGAAAAATAACATTATGTCATTCGAGTGCCCATAAACGATTGTCACAGTCAGTGAAAGGCCATAATTACAGTCGTTACAGAAACAGGTTTAGGACGGCCAATTAGGAGTACAAAAGTTTTATTATTGTCTATAATTGTGCCACTGGAGGACCTCTAATGTGGCAGAAGGTGTTGCTATTAGTTCCCTTAAAGTGTGGCAAGCAGAAGCCTGTCCACTTTGAATTAGGTCAATGCAATTTATCGTTTCAACATCTCGCAGCGAGGTGGTGGTGCGCAGTAGTCAAATTTCAGGATGTTCAATGTCAAGGGAGGCAGATCTTCTTCCCTTTTTTATGAGAGGCTTAACATGCGAATGTGTATTTTTTTCCTTCTTTTTGCTACAGCAGGTTTGGCAAATGATCAAAATTCAAATTATGCATTTATGGGGTTTTTTGTTTGAAAAAGACATAGATTTTAATCTCTCATGTTTCTTGACTAGCACGTTATTCCCTTTACTATTTTGCAGCTTGTTGTTGCAGCTGTGTGAGCATTATGTTTTATGTAGGCTACTTATTGTCAAATCATGTTTCACTGTACATTGGATGGCCATTTTGTTTATTTGTTTATTTATTAGGATCCCCATTAGCTGTACCCTTAGGCCAGCTAGTCTTCCTGGGGGCCATATACATTTGTTAAACCACAAGACCATTTGTAATCCATTTTGAGCTACATCAAAACATTTGTCTTCATGCCGAACCCAAATATATAACATATTATGCTAGTCTAGATGCTTTGATCCATTTGACCAGGCTTGGGACAGGCACATGTTGTAAGACTGCTATTTCAGAATCAGAAAGTCTTTTTGGTTAAACATTCTTGAGCTGTTTGGTAAATAAGACCAACATAAAATTGTACTCAAAATTAGTCTGCTCATTGTGCTGCATGGAGTGAGTGTTCAAAACATAAATGTATCCCGGGCTCCTAAGTAGGGCAAGGCAAGGAAGTCCCAGGGAAAGCTCATGTCAGCTCAAGGCTTCTTTAAATCCCTGTATCTGGCTGTCCAAATATTTCTGTAGCAGTATTTATTTATGATAGGCCATGGGGGAGGTGAGCCATTCTCTTCCTCCACTAGAGATATGCAGTGTGCACGGGCTACCAGCCAACTGGCACACTGATGCTCCCTTGAAAATAATACCCAAACATTCACTAAGCTCATTGTAGAATATGGAGAGTTTTTGAATAAGACTTTTTGAGTATTGTATGAAATGTTTTTTTCCCCCCGAATGCCATGCAGGAATTCCTCTGCAATGTTTCTAAATAAACCTGGCTTCACTCCATCTCCCAGTGGTGTCCAGTTAGTAACCATATTCAGCACTACGCTGAATATATTTTAAACTAAGTTAAGCCACCCATCCCCTGGCTTTGGTATTCAGCAGTGATGCCAGCGAATTTCAGAATTAAGTGTAAAAGTCTTGGGACTTTCCTGGAACCGATTTTTAATAACTGACTTTGTGTAGCTGCAACTATTAGGAAGGATGTACTAGGCGGCTTACGATGATCTAGGAGAGCTTCCAGTTTTATATTTACTGTATGTGCTGCTGTGTTAATTGGTCACTCAAATAATCGTCATCATTTCTCTTCCCACTTCACTCTTATTGGTAAATTGACCAGCCAATCAAAGCAGGAAACACAGACCAACAGGTATGGGCCGGGGTTACATACTGTAGATGATGACACGTGTCTCTGAGCAGCAAGCATGGTGAAACTGCTGTTATATTTTAAAATCAAGAATGAGTTCACAATGTGCAGCATAAACATTCAAGAGAAGACAGAAAAATGAACTGCTAAATAGGGTTGTTCCGATACCCATGACATCGGTGCTAATAACATGGGTTTTGCAGTTGTGTGTATCGCCGGGTCACAAATCTATCACCAAACTGATTCATGTATGTATAAAAAAAAATGTATGCATGGGTAGCAAGCAACGCTGTCGACTGCGTTATGAATCAGTTTAAATAGTGGCTGTTGAGGCTCTGCAAGATCTGAAAACACTAATGATCATTGAGAAAGTACTGGCCTTTTATGCACACCCTGTGATATCCGGCTGATGTCCGTGATCGGCCACTACGAGGGCCGGGCGGTATGATGATACAAATCAAATCGTGAGCTGATGTCCAGGACGATCTGCTTTTTTAGTAACATCGTCATATCGTGATTGTGTCAGGACTAAACCAGATAGATAGATACTTTATTGATCTCACAGAGGAGAAATTCGTTAACTAAACCAAGAGAAAACTAGGTCTAAATCAGGTCTAAAATCAGACAATATCTAAACCAAGAAGTAAACCGGACTAAAGCGGAGACTGAAATCAAGGTCTAAACCAGGACCAAACTAAACAAGGACTAAACCAGGTCTAAACCCAAGGACTCAATCAGAAATAAGCCAAGTGAAAACTGGGTCTAAATTATTTCTAAACCTGGACAATATCACAGACTGAACCAGGATTAAACCAGGACTTAACCATGAAGGAAGGATGTCAAATCTCTGAAGAAGCAAATGTCGCCTTAAAAGACATTATAAACATAAATTGTGAGAAAATCGCTATTGTGATTTAAACTAAATAAAATCGAGGTAAGATTTTTTTGGCCATTTCGCCCAGCCCTAGCCTCTACCCTCAGCTAAAGTATCGGAATTGATTTGAAAAGGTGTCGGAACAACACTGCTATAGCAAGAGTCACATTTCAGAACTTGTTTTGTGGAGGTGTCAAGTACAGAGATACGGGTGTCTTTAAAAGTCTGAAAAGATAGTTTTTTCTTCAAATTGACCAACATGAAGACTCTTAGGGGGTCATTTACCAAGCATTTGCCTGTGTGCAAAACCAGTAGTACATGCAAAAGCGGAGCAGCAACTCGGGCATTTGCGCATTTTCTACTCACATACTGTATCATTCTCTTATATATAGATATCAGATTTGTGGCCTTGCAACTATTATGCATCATTTCTAATGTTAAATTAGGTGCAACACAGCCACAAAACGGCATATTTTATTTTTCAACCTGCCCTTGCTATTTTGCGCCTGTCTTGATAAATGACCCCCTATAAGTATTAAAAAGCCTTGATCTTAATTTTGGAGATCATTTAAGTTTTTTGTTGTTGTCCTATGGTCAGGGTTAACCTCAAAGTATTTTGCGAAATGCACACATGTCTATGTATTCTAAATAAATGTCTATAAATGTGGGCACTTTAAGGTCTTAAGTTTGACCTCAGGATTCTTGCATTTACCCTACTTCATAAAGACAGAATAGCTTGTTGTTTGCAGAAGTGTTTTTACTTCCTAAATGAATGCAGTCTTTGGTGTTTGCTTGTACCTATCGAACTGACCCTTTTAAAAGAGAAAGACCAAGTGAAAGTGCCTTTGCCTCTCACAGGAAGATGATTATCAGCATACCAATCTGGTTCGTATCTTTAGTTAACTTGCTGTGTCATCAGGATCTTGTTTCTGGTTTTGAATTGTGCTCTTTTGCAACGGGCGTTACTATGGTTTTACAAAAACGTTTTGCCGTTGGCTGAAGCTGGCTAAGTTGACCTCTGAATCACAATAGCAACTTGGCAGGCAATGTCTTAACATCCTCGTCTCTTGTTGGTTGCTTAAAATGGCGAGAAAGGCCCTCTGTGGTTTTCACACAACTTGTTTACTTTTTCCTTTTCATGCAAATATTTTACATTTGGGCATCACCTAGACCGGCTCCACCACAAGACGCTATTGATAGACATGGTGTACACTAATGTTGCATAATATCTTCTCATAAGACATTTTACATGTTTAAGTATTGCTACAAATCCTCAAATACCAAACTGTATTTGTTTTTACTAATAGTTCAAATCATAGCTGCATAGAAGAGTAGTTGATATATTTATTTTTTCACATTACACTTGCATGTAGGCGTAGACACAGGCTTTCTATCTGGTCATCTTTCTTTTCTTTTCTTTTCTTTTTTACAAACCGTGTGCACAATTTTGTGAGCAGTCAGTTGTTGTGTGAGAAACCCATTGCTTAGATTGAAATCCAGCATCTCTCTGCTCCCCGTCCGCCTTGTTTGTTTGACCCCGATGTCACGCAGGAGGAGAGCTCAAGGAGAGTCGGGGGTATTTAGGGTGGCATGAGCAGCTGTTGACAGTGAAGCAAGATCTTCCCGTCGCCATAGTAACCATTGTGTTGCCCACTCCGGTGCGCTACTGTGTTTATGGCTTAATCTTCCTCTGCTCGGCGCGCTGCAGGAGGAGTGATCAGGTGGAAGTCGTACTCCATTTTCTAACAACAGCACGAAATGAGAGAGATGAGCAAAACCGAAAGTTGATTTGGAAGTCATGTTTCAGACACGCGGGGCATTTCCAGCGGTTTCGTTTCCTCATGGACGAATGAATGAATTGCGTGTTTAACCATGGCATTCTGCAGAAGTGTGTACGGTAGTTCCACATACAAAGCTGGCAATGTGGTTTAGTCTGACTCTGTGCCCTACATTCACAGCATCATTTCACAAGCCCATTTTGTACAGTCGGTGCCTTGTTTATTGGAGATGCGTTTTCAGCGTGAGATTGGTTGCTGTCATCATGCAGTGATAGGTAAAGTGTAATGGTTATGGTAGTTGGAAAACAGTTTTGTGAGCACACTAGCACAGGCAGCATTCGGTTCTATTCTTTAGCGAAAAGACTGCTCTTCGGTGAATTAATTTTTTTGTTAAGCTGATCAAGAGTTTGCTGGCCTTCTTAGCTACATTAAGCTCAATTTGCTCTCAGTCATCCTGTTTTTGTCCCCCATCCCCCCCCACCCTTTGCTCTAAAAAAAAAGAGGGGACAAAATTAGAGCGGTGTTTGTGAAGCCTTAGTCGATGTTTTTGCATGATGGTGCTCTTCGATAATCAAAAGCAGGATTAGAGGTTGTAAGGTAAGGAAATGATTTCCTGGATACCTAGGGACGCATGAGGAGCTTTGAGGAAACAGAAGGTGCTTTTCATGAGCTGCCGCTGCGGCGCTGAAAGTAGCCTCTGGCCAAGATTTAAAGATTACTCAACCATGCGCTCAAAAGTCAAAACACAGTCCAATTATGTTTTTGATGAGAGAAGTCTTTTCATAGCAACACCACTGTTAAGGTTTGGTGACTCTAGAGGCACTGCACTATCATAAAAATACCTGTACTAATGACTAATTAAATAATATAATTATGTGGCAAATAATGAATAATATTACAACAATCAGCGATTAATATCCTACAAGTTGAAAAGTTGTAAATGACGTTACTCAGTAGCTCAGAGGATACGCATCCAAATCTTACAAGTGCAGTATTTGAAGAGTGCAGCTTGTGTTCTAAATTGACCCAAAGAACAGCCTAAATAACTTGCATTCATCATATACTGTATTTTGGTCAAAACGTCTGTGGTGGAGGAGCCAAAGTTTATAGCAAGGACATAATAGCTTGGTACACTTGACTGCCAGTAGTCTGGGAGTGTGCCAATCCAATTTCTCCTACGAGAGACGCGAACAGATGCACATTATCCTTGGAAGGTTACGGGAACATGCTGGGTTCAGTTGTTATTTTGGGCTTCTGTTTTTATAATACTGTAACTAAATTAATAATGGACTCATTGTTGCCTACTACTTCCTGAAGGAATGAGGGGGGTTCCTTTCTCTATAAGGCGTACTACTGAAACTTTTTGGGCCCCTCTTCAAGTCATTATTGGACACAGGCTTTTCAATGTTACCGTCACGTGTTTGTCTTACATTGTCCTTTTTGTTTTCATTTCACTATTTTCCTTTTTATTCTTAAGGGAGCTGGCTTTACCAACCAAGCCACACAGCTAGCATGGCTGTGTTTCAGTTATAAAAATATTTCACCCTGTTTTCAAGTATTGGGTATTTTCTTGCTTGTAAAATATCCGCACTATGGGTAGCACTTAGCACGTAGCTGATTAGCCTCCATCGTGCTTTTAAACTCGTACAATTTTTCGAAAAGTCTATGCAATTTTTGAATGGGATTATTACTTCCCGGCACCGAGGTGCGTGTACAGACGAGCTGGTAGGCGGGACTATGATGCTCCATACACAGGCTAGTATTACAGAATTGATGGCAGCACTGAACAAATTCATGTGGGTATAGATTCGGATTTCCCAAATCGATTTGATCCGATTCACAAGGGCCCAATCCGATTCACGATTCACTTTGATTTTCGGTTCAGTTAAGGATATCACGCAGTACCAATTTTACTTGGATATTTGTAGACATTCTCCGAAGAACAAATGCATTTTTAAAAATTATTATTATTCCAGTAATATATGCTTCTACAAAGGCTATAAACTTGACCTTCTATGTGCCATCTGTGTTTATTCTCTATATTTTTGCATTTTTTTGAAAACTAAAATATTACATGTAAAAGATGGACACACGTGGATGGTCAGTAGAAAAGTTATTGGATGGAAATTGCTGTGAAGGTTGAGGGACTGGACTCGCATCCAGGTGCTGAGGCTAAAACTATGTTTTCTTGATGCTAGGGCTCTAAAAGTTGTCGCTTCAACTCACGATAAATCACTCACATGTTTTGATAAACACACTCCTATATCCCAAGTCGCACTTTACCTGAAAGATGGAGCATTTGCATTACAAATAACAATGGTAAGCAGTTCCGGACTATAAGTCGCACTTTTTCTTGTTGGTTAGCTGGTCCTGTGACTTATACTCAGGTGCGACTTGTATATGAATTATTATGTTACGTTAACATACCAGACACCTTTGCAGTTCATTGTTTATGCTTTGTGTAGCTGAATAATCATCAATGTGTTACGTTAGCATACCATACGCCTATTCAGCCTGTTCTCTATTCTATTGTTATTATTATAACTTGCCTTTCAAGATGAAATGTCTGTTCTTGGTCTCGGATGTTGTAAAATAAATTTCCCCCCAAAAATGTGACTTATATATGTTTTTTTTCTTCTTCATTGTGCATTTTTTCGCTGGTGAGACTTGTACTCCAGTGCGACTTATAGTCCGGAAAATGCGGTAATAAAATGTGAGCAGATGCTTGGGAGTAGAGCGTGATTAATAAGTATAATACATTGCTGGCACTACACAATATGCAAGCAAGTATGAACTGTTTGAACAATAGATAGAAGACAAAAGTACATTAAAGTCCACATTGGCAAGTGTCCGCATACAACTTCAAACTGTGCTGAAGCCTAATGCATTTTGCTAGATTATGTCCCATCAGCGGCTGACATTTGCTTTTATTCAGCACTTACTGTGAATATAAACATCTAATGCTCTTGAAATTGTATTGAATGAAAAAGCCGACATGAGGTTAGTTTTCAATGAATTGTAACCTTTTTATGATTTCCTTTCAACATTAAACCATTAAACTCCGCGACTTGAAGCATCTTTTGTTTTTAATTTCAGCTGCAACGACGCCATTATGGGCTCCACTTGTAACCTCCGGATGAATACTGAATGACACCACTTAGCATATGGGGAGAAGTAGAATACATTTGATGCTAATGGCTGCGCATAAAGACAGAATCTGGGTCTCGACACGTTCGATTAACCGCCATGATGATGAATGCTATAAGCGATAAACCCTGTCTGACACCATCCCCCATCATTCCTCTGGTGTAAATACAGTCTGTACTCTCCCACATGCTGCACGCGGACCAAACACACACGGGCTGCTAGTATCTGTCAAAGCATGCTAATTTAGTGGATTAGTATGAGATGCAATCATGCGACACATGTATAGTAATATAATTGGCTCAAGAGAGATATCATGTGTCTCTCTCGCTGCGTTGTGAATTATTTTAATTGTTTATGATTTATGTATTAATGGAGGGCAATAGAGAGGCGCATGTTAAGTAGTTGCCCGCTGACCCAAAGGTAGCTTCATGAATGACTGTGTCCAATCACAATTGTACTCGTTTATTGTGTGGCGATGGCAGGCAGTGGTGCTGTTATGTTCGGTCTATTGTGATGGTGCTGCATTGGATCAGCTTTAATTGATTTGTCAAACATGATTAAAAACAGTTTTATCTCGCATTGATGGACTCCCAGCCTCAATGCTGTGATCTGAACAGTTGTCCTCAGGGTTTGAAAGCATATTTGTGTAGCAGAATTTTCTAAAAGAATCTTTTTAATCCTTGCACCTGGCTTCACTCTGTATATCCAATTTCTAAAGAAATGTTCAGAATGTCCACAGGAATGTGTTAAATGCAGAATAATCATATTGCATAATAGTCTCCACTATATAAATGTCTGCAAATCATAGTCTTTCAAAGATGTGCTTGAAGAACCAATTTTCCATGTTGAAGGCCGCCACTGTGCGATTAGCGGTGGTAGGTGTCTGCTTTAATCACACATGGCTGGCCACCGCTGGTAAACATGAAAAGTGTTGCCACTCACAGGAAGCGTGGGAGAAGTGTTTTCCCTCGAGACCGAGGCCCTAACAATCCTCCATCCCCCAGCCCCCACGCTTAACCGACCCACATTGACTGTCGCCAAGTGAGTCATTGAATAAGACTCGAGAATAATGCACAAATGGTTGTTGTGATTACCTGTGTGCTGATCATTATTTATCACCCTGGCTACCCATCCCCCACCCCACTGCTTCTCTCCCATCCCCCACCACCACCCCCTCCCCCCAGAGAGACTGCAGCCCCAACCAGAAGCTTCAAAGGCGGGTTTTACTCAGCAGAGCAGTTCAAGAGAAAATGGCTGCTGTTTCCAGGTCTTGTTTGCACATCTGTCAGAGGGTGACTGTGCAGGAGAAAATTAGGTCTCTGGCAGGCTTGGTGTTTCAGTGTTTGAAATCCAGATAGGAGATAGATCTTTGTGTTCCCATGGCTGTACTGTGTCTTAAAACGGATGCTATTTAAGGGTGAATATGTTTTTGACTGATCAGGGAGAAGTAAAAAGGGAAGTGATCAAGTGAAACTCGGCATATACCAAACATTTTACAATTATAGGCTTTGCTGCATTTCAAGTACAACATTGTTTAATCAGCATTGCGCACGTGTATGAAGTAAGGCTGAAACGACTGATTGATTAATCGACAACTAATCGATTATTGATATAGTTGTATACAGGTGTATATATATACAGACTTACAGTGCAAGAATTGTATCACTATGTTGTATTTGTATATAATGGTATAGGGCATATAACATGGGCGTAACGATACATCTATTTAATCGATGTATTGATATGTCTCTGCTTTGATCCAGCTAGATCCTTCGGCGCTCGGCTAGTTGGCCTAGATCTTGGCCACACATCGATACAACATTGTTTTTAATGGAAAATGGTTGATTGTATCGATATAATTCATAAATTAAGTTATGCAATTTTAAATAATTGTACATCTGAATGTTGTATTTAATCAACTTTCATTCGTTTTTTCTTCTTGTTTCGTCATCTCCAAGCGCCTGCGACCAGCGCTGTCAGACTCGGACAACAATAACTTTGAGATTTTTAAGCCAAAAAGTTTTGAGTTAGTCTGTTTTGAAGACACTCAAATTTTGTAAAAAGAAGGGTCTTCTTGACAAAACCACGGCTGTGTGTAGCCTTTGTAAATCTCAAGCGATATATGACGGGAACACGACCACTTAGTCTGCGCATCTCTCCCGGGCCATGGCATCTCAAACAGCGGCACATCAGAAGACAAACCCAGGGAGCAACATCCGTAACTAACTAGCAGCAAGGCAGAAGACAAACCCAGGGAGCAACATCGGTAGCTGCGATGCAAGATAGAGGAACGAACCATATTGTCCAAAAACTTACATCTGCACAGATTGAAAAACCTCAACCTCACCAAAGCATTTTGCTCACATTACTTAAAAAGACAAAGAAAGAAAGAAAATAAGCTGTTTAGAGCTTCAATAACAGATGGCATTTTAGTTCATGATAGCTTAATGGTGAAGCGTTTGAATAATCTGTAATGATAAGGCACTGTTTCATTTAATTACTGTAATTAGCATTGGTTTATTTACAGAAAAAGCCAATGTTGCTGTATCGAAATATTGTATCAATGCGCCGCACTCTGAGGGGCTCATTCAGAGCAGATTGAGCCCCACTCTGAGGGTCAACACATCTCATGGCAAAACCTGTTTGGAAATAATCTTTCACAATCCCAGACTGAATTCTAGAGGTTCTGAGCTTTCAAATGAGGAATGGCATGTTCACATATTGTGAAACGTGTACTAAGAGCATTCTGCAGATATGACCTCTAAGTTTACTCCATCAAGACATCCTAAGATGGCGTCGCTTTAGCTTCATGTAGCAAAAAGTTAATAATACATATCTAACCCTAACCGATTAAACAATTACCAAAATAAGCGATAGTTGCATCCCTACTATGAATGCCACTTCCAATTCTTGAATGATTGTGATAGGGCATTTGTCGTGATAACCTGCAAAAACTCTATGGCACAGTTTTAATAATCTGTTCCATGTGTAGGGCACTCTTGGAATACAAAAGTCTCTTTCATGTAGTGTTTCATTAAACATAGCTTACTGAATCACCGTACAAGTAGACTATTTATTTAGATATTATCAAGAGATGTATGGATACGAGTGTAAATGATAGAGCTCGATCTGCTACACATTTGTAAAGTTAAGTTTGAGCAATTTGCTTTTGTGGCGTTGCTACATAACTTGCTCAATTCTCAAATTTTCTGTATCATCCACTCGTTCTTGACTGGAGGGTGGAGATCCTGACCTGTTTTTTCTGATTCTATACAATTGAAATGACTGAGATGGCACTGGATAATACAAAAAGTTAAAACTATTGAGACTATTGAGGTTTAATGCTTCTGAATGACTTCTGCTAAAGTTGAATTGTTGGTCATTTTTGGTTTTTGTGGGCTCTTATTTGCCTGTTTCTGGTTTCTAATGGGCGTATGCAGAACAGAACGCTCATCGACAGCAATGCAGACTTGCCACTCATTTAGACTCCTGCTACGCTGTGACATCACTTGCATTGCGTCTAAAGTTAAAATGGTGTCAGATGTAACCACTGCATTCAAAACAAAACAGACTGTGCAATACTGTGTTTTCTGGTTTCATGGTACATTAATATGATGTTGAGTAGATGGCTTAATGGTCCTTATTTAGTGTTTCTGAATAGATATTCCACCTGATCTATGTGGCCCAGCATCAATTTAACACATAAATGACTAGATGGATAGGGAAAAGGGCACAATTTATGTTTACAAGACCATCCATGAATTAGAATTTCTGGCATAGTCCAATTTTATTCTCAAAACTCACGCAAACCCAGGAGTTTTTGATTGGAGAGTTCTTATTCAAATTTCCGAAATTGACCTAGCCCAACTGGAGAGTGGGAAACTGTGTATGCAGCATACAACCTGCTGTGGCCACACTCGGAGAGACATTCAAGTGCACTCACAACCAGATCCGTGTTCTAGAAAAAGCAACTTCAGGCCTACAGCAAGTAGTACAGGCCCACAGCCCAGCGATAGCCATCAGCTGCCCAGGACAGGAAAGAATTATTAAACCAGTGGTTCTCTAGCGGAACGGAGCCCAATAGTGCGCAGCATGGCCATTTTCAGTGGCTCAGTGCAATTAATTTTTCCTAAATCTTATACTCGATGCTTAAATCAACAGATCGATATACTAAATTTTGATTTTTACCAAAAAGGTCCAAACTGCCAAATGATTTTATTTTAATTTGAAATGTAATATTTTTTATTTAGATTGTGGCTTGTCATGATGCGTTAGCCTTTAAGCCCTGGTGCTTCACAAGTACCATTATATTAGACCTGTAGAGTATTTTTAGATGAGTATTTTAGATGGTTATAGTCCTAACAGCACAAAGAAACACGTTTCATCGTTGGGATCTACTTTGCTTGAAGATTAATTTTAAGTACAGCCTGTCATAGCAGTGCAAAGAATCAGTGGAGCGATGGAAGAGGCAATTAACTTGCACAGTGGACACTTTCTAACTGTTCTAATAATATTTTTTATTGAACTGAGATGCTGACACGTAAAAAAAAACAATGATTTCACTTTTCCTGATGATTGTTGTAGAAGTGCGTTGGCGTCCCACTGTTAATAAAGGACTTTTAACTGAGTGCCTCAGATCTTTGCCACTTCACATTATTTTTAAAGGCAACCATAATGATTTATGTATGTTACACAATTTTTAGCTTGTACAACTGTCAAGGCTTTTTCACACACCCTGAACCTATTTTGTGCAGTGTCTTCAATAATCTGGCTTTGTGACTTGTACATGTAGGCTACAGTGAAACAAGAATGTAGGAAGAACAGTTCTCCAGAGAAATAACACCAGAATTGAAGGAGTGTACTCTGAGTCGATGATATGAACATGAGTGACATTCAATTTGTGATTTTTGTTTGATAAAAACATTTTTTGTGGGAAATGTTTTTTTGGGGCTCTTCATATCATGATGGTGGAAGATTTCTATTCCGTGTTGCACTTTAACACACACATAAAAAACAAAACTCTTCAGTTAATTTTCAATTGAGCCTAATATGACAGCATGATCTCGAGCACATATTTGTTTGCACTTGTTTGTGTTCGTAGCTCTCATTTTATGCGTTGGAGTGGAGTGTAGGTATAGACTATAAAGTGTAGGTCGAGTGAAGCTGCGCACTGCGTCCTGAACCGTGTGGAGTACAACTGTGCGGTCTGTAAAAACCCATAGTCGTGTAGATCTTTGTCAATTTTGTTGCGTAAAAGTAGCTCACAGGCAGGCTTAATTTGATCGTCTGTTTGGGGAGACTCTTTCCCCCATCTCTCAGAGCGAGGGGAAAGAGTAGAGAGCAGTTAGAGCAAAGTATTTGGGAACTATTTTGGAGAATCCTGATTTGGTATAATAGTGTTTAATGGCAATGTTTTGTAACCTGTTCCATCCCACAATTACAAAAATCTTCCTGTACTGGTTTACAAATCAAACAAAAAGAAAAAGATCCCAGGCTTAGTGTTTTGGTGACCGTACATAATGTAATTTTTAAAGATGCTAAAACTGACTCGACCGGCGATATTTGCGGGATTAATATTTGTTGTTCAGTCATAAACCTGTGTAATGGACGCCGGTGTCACAGACTGATCTGAGGGGGGTTAGAGCCGTTCTCTTTCCTTCAGCCTCCTGCTAATTATGTTTCCAGTAGTTTTGTGTGTAGTCGTCACTGCCTCTTGAACCGGCTTGCTTTGATGTGGCTATCCCTGTCTTGGTCCCACATGGAGGCTAATTATCTCCACAAAAACACGCCGGTAACACAGATCATAGTGGCTGCCGAGGTGAGAAACACTCTGTTCTGCATATGTCTGTTTTCCTCTTTTGTGTTAAGCTTTTACATCAGTCTATGTTCACAAGAAGACCTTAAAATAATTATCCATTGTGATACCCAGAGATGTTAGATTTGTGTTGCAGAGGAGATATCCAGCTGACACTGGAACGACATGCCCAGGTGAAGGGGTGAATTATTCATATTGAGTAACATGCTGGAGCCCTCTGGCTGTGTGCCCACTGGTAATTGGGACGACACTATTCTCTTGTCTATTTTGGCCAATTTCTCCTGTTGCTACGTTACCAAAAGTGGAACTTGAGTGGGCCTGGACTGGATTCGGACTGAACATTGGACAGTCATGCAGACCTCATACCTGACACCGCCCCCACTGATATAATGGCTCCCTTGTCTCTCAGTGGGTCTGCAAGTACAGTTAGATGTTGGCATGGCTCATTCAGTTTCTTTAATTTGTCTTATTGTTTCCGGCTTTCCAAATGCTTAAATGTTGTGTTGACCTTTCAGTCTTATTGTATTGATTTGTGTGACGGCATTTAAAAAAGATCACTTAAAATACAATGTGTTGATGGCTGCTTATGGCACCAACAGAAATGGTATTGCGCTCTGTTCAGTGTTTGCATGTTCATTTCAGGCACAAAGCTACTTGTCTTTGACCACTAATATAAAAGAAGACGAATGAATGTAGAAAGAATGAATCGGCCCTAAATTAGTTTACAGTTATGAATATAATGATTGGTCTTGTACTTTTCTCTGTCAATATTGTTCAACATTTTATATACAGTAATGGAAATATACACACGGTCCAAATGCCTGCTTTTATGCATATTTAGCCCTTTGCTCTTGTGTGTAATTTGCTAGATGGTTAGTAGACTGACATTTAATATCCTAACTGCTTTATCGAGACCCTTTCCACCGAGATGCTTGGCCAGGTCACTAATGGGAAGCACCACTTGCTTCCACAGAGTCCAAATGGATACAGACACTTCCATTAGTCCAACCAGGGAAAGAGGCCTTTGGATACTTACTTTCAGTACAAGACAGATCTACACATCACAGGCCACTAATGTTATGAATGTAGGAAAATGGGCTATGGCCACAGACTAAAGTCCATGTGTGTGTTCGATTATGTGTCTGATTTTGAGATATGGGAAAGTATGAAATGGGTCATAGCAATACACACATCTGCTTGGAAGTTGTCCAGCTGTCCTTAAACGCCTATCATCACCATCTTGTTTTTCAGAGTGAACCTATCCATCGGGCGGACCTCATCCGGCTGGGCTAAGATGAGTATTACGAGCGACGAAGTCAACTTCTTGGTCTACAGATACCTTCAAGAATCAGGTTTGTTTTGCCATCGCCACACACTGCACTTCAGTCCCATTTGTTCCTGCACACCCAGACCTATTCCAAAACATACACACACACACGCTGTTATAGGCTTAAGTTGATTGTTTTTCTCTGCTCTGTGTACTTGAATCTCTTCAGGTTTCTCCCACTCAGCCTTCACCTTTGGCATCGAAAGCCACATCAGCCAATCTAACATCAACGGAACACTAGTGCCCCCTGCTGCTCTCATCTCCATCCTGCAGAAAGGGCTTCAGTATGTGGAAGCAGAAATTAGCATCAATGAGGTACAGGCGTCAAATATATGTATGAAGAGTTCTCCGTTTTGAATTTTCTGCCACATTTTTTAAGACTTTTATTACCATACTCTACAGGTGACCCCAGTAAAACGAAATTTGATCAATAACAAGTGACTTAATATTTCTGATGCACTAAAATAGATCTGGTCAATAAAAAACGCCACTACACAAAGATCGATTTTTATCCGTTTTTTGCAAATGAACTCTTCATATGTATGTGCTTTTAACAATCACTGCTCAGAGGTTTGGATGTGTGAGTGACAGCTGGTGCTTTCCAGGATGGCACAGTCTTTGACGGTCGGCCCATTGAGTCTCTGTCGCTCATCGATGCGGTGATGCCAGATGTGGTGCAGACGCGGCAACAGGCTTTCCGTGACAAGTTAGCCCAGCAGCAGGCCAGCAACTCCATATCTGCCTCGACCTCGGGAAACCAACCGAATGCACCAAAGAACGGAGACGCCACTGTCAACGGGGAGGAGAACGGCACACATATGAGTAAGAGTCTACTTACTACTTGTTGTCAACCTATTTGAAGAAATGTTCAAACAGATTTTCTTTTATGGTGATACTTGAGCATTTCTTCTTCTATTTCTTTTTTATCACTCTAATTTAATAAACAACAGATTAACTAGATTGCCCTATATTTTGCTAAATAAATTGACATATGTTAAGTTGAGTCCCTACCTTTGTCGTCAGATAACCACAGTGAGCCCATGGAGATGGATGTAGATGTGGAGATCCCAGCCAGTAACGCCACAGTGCTTCGAGGCCATGAATCGGAGGTGTTCATCTGTGCGTGGAACCCTGTCAGTGATTTGCTGGCCTCAGGGTGAGTCCGACACTGCTGAATGAAACTCTCCATTAGCCTAACATTGATTGCAATCAATTTTAAATCGCTATTTGAATGCTTGCAATGAGCATTTAGGAAGTACAATATCATTTGCAAACAAAATATTCTGTCTCCACATGATGTTGTGGCTAACCCTGTAGTTTTTTACTTCTAGAATCATGTTCTGCAATGATAAAGTTGGTGCACTTGAGTAATGAAGATCCAGCTGTCTCGATTGATCACACCTTATAATTTTAATCCAGGGTTTCCGCAGGGCATTAAAAAGCATCATTAAATTAATTTTGTCTAAAATAAGGCCTTAAATGTCATTGGAAAGCATTAAATTGAAATCAAACCGGCATTAAATCAAAATTTCTTGGAAAATAATGACATTGTTCAACTACTTTTACAGCAGAAGTTTGTCAAAAATACAAAAATTTGGGTGTAGACTGGAGTTTTGGCAGAAATTATACACTTTCTGTAGAAAATGTCTGTTCTATCAAATTTTCAATTGAATATGGAAATGTATATAGAATTTTTGGCATTAAAAATGTAGTTAAATTTGACTTGCTGCTACCTGTATAAACCCTGTAATCTATCTGGATGTTTGATTCCTGTTTAGTTCTAAAATTCATCCTATTGTATTAATTTAGCTGTTCATATTTCAGTCTCCTCTCAAATGTTGATGCTCATGGACGTGACGTGACATTTAATATGTGCATAGTAAACCTGATTTTGATTTCATAACATGAATTGCAAACCCAGTTGCAATACATGCTTATCACAATTGGGTATTTTCCGAGATCTTGCAGCCCTACCGTGTTTTGTGTGGTTTATGTTTTAACACTGCTGTCTGCCCGTGTTCAGTTCGGGAGACTCCACCGCCCGTATCTGGAACCTGAACGAGAATAATAGTTCTAGCTCCACACAGCTGGTGCTCAGACACTGTATCAGAGAGGGAGGCCAGGATGTCCCCAGTAACAAAGACGTCACCTCACTGGACTGGAATGTACGCTCATTATCCATCACCTTTTTATTTTGACTTTCCCAAACACACCTGGAAGGACAGCTGACTAACCATAATTTGTTATTTTTGTCAACAGAGCGACGGGACGCTACTAGCAACAGGTTCATATGATGGTTTCGCCCGAATATGGACAAAAGATGGTATGTGTTTCTCCAGTATTTGAACCAGTTTGATCAGTTAATGTCTTCAATTACTCTAATTCCTATGTATGAATATGACTTTTCCAACAGGAAATCTGGCAAGCACCTTGGGGCAACACAAAGGGCCAATATTTGCACTGAAGTGGAACAAGAAGGGGAATTCTATTCTCAGCGCTGGAGTAGATAAGGCATTTCACATATTCATAAGTTTGTTTTCACTAGTGCCCTGGAGTTGGTTACATTTCATGTTTTCTAGAGATACATTTTCTTAAAGAATTTCTATTCTTTTTTAAGACGACAATCATTTGGGATGCGCACACGGGAGAGGCCAAGCAGCAGTTTCCGTTTCACTCAGGTATAAGCCTACACTCCATTTATTGGTCTTACTAATTACTCATGGCTTTACTAATTGTAAATAAATAATTTAATGACCACAGCCCCTGCCCTGGATGTGGACTGGCAAAACAATACTACCTTCGCCTCCTGCAGCACAGACATGTGCATCCATGTATGTCGCCTGGGCAACGACCGGCCTCTGAAGACCTTCCAGGGCCACACTGTGAGTGGAGCTTAAGCCTCTGCAGAGCGTAATATAAATACTCCAATCAGCACTGATGCTGTCTCTCTCTTCTGTAGAATGAAGTTAATGCCATTAAGTGGGATCCATCGGGCATGCTGCTCGCGTCTTGTTCAGATGACATGACCTTAAAGGTAGGAGCCTCTCTGAATACTAATGTTGTTGTATTAGATTAACATATAACCTGTGGTGTTTTATTCTTGCACAGATCTGGAGTATGAAGCAGGAGTCATGTGTCCATGACCTTCAGGCTCACAGTAAAGAGATCTACACCATAAAGTGGAGTCCTACAGGCCCCGGGACTAACACCCCCAATTCTAATATCATGCTTGCTAGGTACAGGCTACTACACCTATCTGTGTTGTGTTCATGTATAACTATCTAGTGCAAAAGGGCGCAAAATTCCAATGGTGGGTATATCCCCCTGCCCCAGATGTGCATGCATGTGTGAACTACACGGCTCACTGGCAAATGAATTTGAATACCTGTCTAATAACTGAAAGCCACTGTATATATTATCCTAAGTGGATCATCATACCGAACATTTTCCCCTTGCAAATGCAAAACCATGATTGTGCAGGAACTACATTTAGACATTGCCATAATATAACCGTAACTCTTTTCCATTGTGCGTCAGTGCCTCTTTTGATTCGACGGTGCGGCTGTGGGATGTGGAGCGAGGGGTCTGTATTCACACGCTCACCAAGCACCAGGAGCCAGTCTACAGCGTGGCCTTCAGTCCCGACGGCAAACACCTCGCCAGCGGCTCCTTCGATAAGTGTGTCCACATCTGGAACACTACGGTGAGTGTCCAACCTGCCATTTGAGCCGCAGTGTTGATAACAAATGGCCGATTGACTGGGCCGCTCACTTTGAATCAACTTCCATTATTTGCAGACCGGAGCGTTGGTGCACAGCTACAGGGGGACCGGGGGCATATTTGAGGTCTGTTGGAACAGCACAGGGGACAAAGTGGGTGCCAGCGCATCAGACGGATCAGTAAGTCTTTGAATTGTTTCTAGTTATGATTTTTATGTGAGGTGGAGAGGACATTCCAAAGTGTTACCCAAATAAAGGTATATTAAAAATAATTGGAAGCATGCAAAATGTTATTACTCATTCTCAAACCTTGGTATGTGGTGCGCCACTCTTCAAGTCATGCTCGGGGTCATCTGCAATTTATTTTAACTGGAGAATCTTACATAAATTCATCATCATTCCTTTATTTGAGCCGTTGGGTTATTACCAAAACAAAATATTCAGTAATGGAAGAAAAAACAATATATAATCTTTAATTAACATAAATTCATTACTTTAAAATATATTAACGCATTTACTTTATTTTGGATCCTTTTAAACCCAGTTTAGTCCTAATTTGATCTTGACCAACCCATGTGGTACTTACATGGTCAGATACTGTATTTCATGAGGTGGTACTTGGTGCGGAAAGAGACCACTGATCTATTATTTCAAGGAGTAATATTACTGATGCAACATTCTCTACTACCTGTGGCTGCGAATTATATTGATAAACAATCTTTTGAAAATAATCTTATATCATATTAATGTTCTGTTATATCTTGTTGAGGTGTTTGACCTGCCTTTTGTCTTGCAGGTGTGTGTCCTTGATCTTCGGAAATAGCCACTTGAGAAAAAGAAGGAAACCGAAATGGATTCAGGAATGTGCATCCAAACGCCTTCTTCACATCAGCAAATGCACACTGCTCAAGAAGGGCTGTATGTTGAGACTGGGCAAGAACAGCCCCCCTGCAGCAGCTTCTATGGAGCCAAAAATAGAAATTGTGCACCTTACAGTTTGTGATGTGAATTTTATAAAGCACCTATTGAGGCAAAGAGGAAGCCCAAGAACCCAGCTATGGACTAAACAATCCCTCTGAACCCAGGTCTTGCTTTGTTTCTGATGAGATGTGTATGCTGGTTGATCCAGTTATTCCTGGAGCCAGACTGCAAACACAAAGATGTTTTTTTATACACAATTTGCGGTCATATGGGCAGCAGAGGTCAAATGAATGGAAACGAGATGAAAGTAAGAAATACTGGGAATGTCTGCTGATACACAGGGTGCTTAACTTCTCCGGTCTGGAGGAGAGTTTGTCTCAAGAGTACTTCTTGATGTCTTTATTCACAGATGGGCTATTGAAAGTCTAAACTGAATGTGCCGTATATGGTAGTTCTCAGCTTGAATACGTGGCAGAGAATCGAAGACTCTGCCGAGGAATCATGATCACGTCCTGCTCAATTCACTTGTGTTTAGGAAAGTTGTGAAAAGTGTCATTGACAAAGAGTATCTCCTCACTTTGGATGTAATGTAAAGAATGTAAAGACATGTAAATTACATAAATACAGACATCTATACTGTGTGTATACATTTATATACATATGCTTTATTTCCACGCTGAGGGGTCCATGAACGTCTGATCACCAATGCTTCTTTACTACCTTTCTGTCTGTCACTAAATATTTCACACTTTTGTTCTTGGAGGAATGTGCCACTGGCAAAATACAACCAGAGAAAAAAAATATTTTATATGAGTTGTCTTGGGCACTTTCCACAAAATGATTTATTGTTAAAATTCAGATTTTAGCAGAGACAACCAGCTAAGAGCCATTTGTAGATATGCAGCATCACTTCCAATGCTGCAGCTTATCAAGTCTGGTTGTGTATGTATTGCCTGCAATGTGGGAGGAAATGAATTCAAGAGTTTGCTCTATGTTCCACTGTACACAGAATATCTTCAGACACTGCATCATTTATTTGCCTTTTCTGTTATTTCAGTCCTGTTTAAAGCATTGTGAAGTGCACTTTTATAATGGCAGCGCAGCAAATACTCTTGACTTTGCTGTGCATGAAGGGCCAAGGTTTAACTGTTCTTTTGTCACATTGTTGTTTATGGGTGGGTCTCGTTTTGTGACATTTTGATTTGCTGAGAGCCATTATCGTCTGTGTCAGACTGAGAATTGGGCTTTTAGTTGATATCCATCATGGCGTGGTGTGGAGCCCCATATGGAGTAAGTGCTGTGACAGCTATTATCTCCCCTTACCCTGATACAGGGTCTGAACATCTGTTTCCAAGACAAAATGTTGAAGTCATTCGTTGTCTCAAATAAATCACTCTATTTTGATATTGGAAATCAAAATATCCTTTGTCTTCTTTGTTTTATTAAAAATGTCACATTACATAGAACAATAAAAAATAGAAAATCCTATTATACAACCATAACATGTGAATACAATAGTATAATGTGCTAAAATGTGTCTTTCTTTCCTTATTGCACTTGCACCAGATAATAACCATTTCGTAATCTAAAAGAAAAAGGCTGAAATGTCTTAACTTGCTGATAAAAAAGGCTCTGAATTTTCAGCTAATAGGGCTTAAAGAAGAAATGGGAAACTCGGTAGAAAGACTTGTCTTCCAGTCAAGACGTACATTTGATTCTTTGCTTCAAACTAATGAAGGCAATAGTAAGATAGACCCTACAGGCGTAACACGAGGCACACAGGCGGACAGCAGTGATCTTGCTAATGCCTCACTGAAGTTCCCAGGGATTCTCCATCAGCATCTATGTCTTCATAGTCTCGTAGATCACTGGAAATGTGGATTTCAATAGTACTAGACTCTGAACCTAGACAAAAGATAGGGGCAAATTACTGGTTGAGGAGTGCCTTAAGCTGCCTATCACAGTTTGCCATTTGTGACAAATTGCACTCATTTAAAAATGTATTTTGGGACTTCAACTTAAATTTTTTACAGGTTTTCATTCACATTAAGTAAGAAATCCATTGGGAAACTTTGTTTTAAACAGATAACTTTATTTCTAATAGTTTACAGAAACACACTTTTAACGTACTACAAAATAGAAAAAAAAATAAAGATACAAAGTCATCCCAAAATACATTTAAATGTTAGACATTGACATGGTATTCATTTAGCATTGTTATGCTAGATTCCTTTATAAAACTTAATTTACTTCCTATAACATCCTATAATATATGATTTATGTTATGTGGAAAATTCATTTTCTAATGAATTTTCCACATTATTTTTATGTAGTGTATATTAAAGAAATTTCTAATCATTTATTGTTTTATAGCATGCAGTAGCTATTAGTATACCATTAGACTGGACAGGCCTAGTTGATTGGTAGAAATGATGCCAAATTGTGAGTGCCAAATTGCAATCATAGAATTTAAACCAATAAAAAATGCCATGACACATTTGGTATAGTCTTCGGTGGATAGTTTTCAGCCTTTACTGTACAGAACAAAAACAAAGTCCAGCTATAGCTTTCCCAGGCAAACCACTGCTGGGAGTGTTGCTGTTTCACCAGCCCTGATACACAGGAGAGCTGTTCCCAACACTGAGAGTCCAGTTACCTTCTGACATCACACTGGCAGCATCGGACTGGTACTGCCCATTATGGAGCAGGCTCCTCTTCACGTCCTGCACATGGCTCTGATACAACAGTGTGGTCCCGCCCACAGGGTTTGGGCCGGTTGGATTGGGCACTGAGGTAGAGACTGAGTCCCAAGTCAGCTCTCTCCTCCTCTGCATGCTCAGGTCAATGTGGAAGCCTGTCCAGCCATGAAAGGCCAGCGTATTTAGAAAGGCCTGCATAGGATTCAAGATGCCCTGCATTGACAAACTCATATTAATGAGGATAAATATTATAATAATTATTATTGTTCGGTAATTATATTATTTGGAGTCACTCACCATTATAAACCATGTGATAAGAGCTGCATTTCTAACATTTCTGAAACTGCTGTCATTGATATCAGACTGCATCTCCAGGTAGAAGAGCAGACTCTCATTGATGATATTGGGCACCCAGCTGAAACCCCACACGACACAACACACAGAGCATCAGACCATTACAATGGCATTGGCCTGAAGCCTTTTTAACCGGCTTCATCTGTGAAATGTATCACTTTGTTAAGGCAAATGCTTGTTATCTGGAAAGATCTCTAAACAACCATGTGGAGACAATTAGTGGGCAGCAGCTCTGGATTTTTCATGTGTTTGTCCTGTGAGAGCAACATTGAAATCTCAGATCAGGTTTTGATTTAGTAATGGAAGAAGTTTGGGAGTGATAGTGGAGTCGGGGCCCCGGGACCACCAGCCCCCCCGGTAGTGCATACTACAGGTGTTGTGTGCCTCATAAATGTCCCTCAAATGTCGAATGTCTCTTCAAAATAAATAGTACACTACAAAAAGAAATCTAATGGTAATGTATATCTATCCAAAATAAAATTGAGTTATAAAGTTGTGAGGGCCCCAGGACATACTTCTGCTTAGGGCCCTGTGAATGCTTGAGCCGGCCCTGCTTTTGACTTAGTACTTAGTCAAAGTTTCATGAATAGATATGAAAGAGTAAATTCCAGTGCAAAACAATATACATAACACACAATATCATCACCACTGCTGCTGCGCGAGTGGTGTCTTTCAAGTGACTCATTTCAATTTCCATGCATTCTTATCGCTATCATGCCATATTAATTAATACTACTGGAATAATTTCCTTGCTCACAGTATTGGAAACTATGACTTTGATGAACAAATTCGGCAAGGATGTCTTTTCCAGCATGATGACTGCACACTCACACATTATATCTATCCACCAGTCACTTTTAAACACAACAAAAGTTTCTTACCAAATGAAGAAAACCAGCATTATTTTGAAAAAGCGCATTTTGATGTCATTGGCAAGTCGCCTCTCGTTCTCTGTGTAGATTCCTTGTCTGCCCTTCAGTAATGACGTGACTAGGTGGGGAGAAAATATAAGGCAGTAGATGTATCATGAATAATATGAAGGGTGGAAGTAACAAAACTGATTTGATAAAAAGACCATGTGAATTCGATAAAAACTGACACATGTAAAACGACTCATATTGATAAAAAAAAAAAAAAACAAGCATTTTGATTAAAGTTTTTCATCAATTCACAGATGGTTTCATCAGTTCAAGTCATCTTTATCAAATCACAGCTGCACTTATCGCAGCATCGTACATAGATGGGTGGAAGTGACAAAAATTATTTGATAAAATGCCATGTGAATTTGATGAAAGGGAATGTGATAAAACTACATCCGATATAAAAACTGACACATGTAAAATGAAAATGAGGGTTTTGATAAATGTTTTATTTTATCAATTCACAAATGGTTTTATCAAGTGACAGTTGTTTTATCCATTCACGTCAGCTTTATCAAATCACAGCTCCGTTAATCAAATCGCTCCCAGACATTTTTTATTACTTCCGGTAAAAGCCCCTGGCGCGGTGTAGTTCTCAGTTCCACGCAGGTGCATGGATAGTTGTCAGAAGACCGTCATAAGCACCAGTCATACAAATATATCCACCAGGGAACGCGCTGCTCATGAAGGTCTTCTGAACTACAACACGCCAGGGGCTTATACCGGGAGCAACGAAAACTGTCTGGGAGCGATTTCATTAATGCAACTGTCATTTGATAAAGCTGACTTGAACTGATAAAACACTTTGATAAAACCATTTGTGAATTGATAAAAAAAAAAAAAAAAAAAAACCTTTATCAAAAGATGTGTTTTTAATCAGTATGAGTCATTTTCTCATTCTGAGGGCCAGTCCCAGCTCGTGGTGCCTAAGGCGAGACTTAAAACCAGGGGGGACAGGGCCTTCTCTGTGGTTGGCCCTAGGCTCTGGAACCCTCTGCCCCTCCATGTTCAAACTGCTCCCTCAGTGGAGTGTTTTAAGTGTCATCTTCAGACACACTTTTATTCTCTGGCTTTTAGCACGGCGTGAGTTGTGTGGTCCTCTGTGTTTTTTATTTTTATTTTATTGGTTTTATAGTTTTTATAGATTTTTAAGATTCATTTTTATTTATTGTTTTATGTATTAATTTATTTTTTATTTATTTTAGAGTTGCTTACATGTTTTATTGTTTTTATTATTTATTTTTGGGGAGCTTGAATTGATTGTGTGCAGCACTTTGGGACTGTCAGGTTGTTTAAATGTGCTATACAAATAAAGTGGATTGGATTTTACATGTGTCAGTTTTCATCAAATTTACACAGCATTTTATCAAACCATTTTTGTTACTTCCACCCATCAACGTATGGCGCTTAATGCAGCTGTGATTTGATAAAGCTGACTTGAACTGATGAAAACGTGATTTGATGAAACCATCTGTGAATTGATGAAAAACTTTAACCAAAATTTTTTTTTTTTTATCAATATGAGTCATTTTACATGTGTCAGCTTTATCAAATCACTTCGTCTTTTTATCAAATATTTTTTGTTACTCCGACCCTTCATAGAATAAAGGCACTGATGAAGATGAATGAACCTACCGGCTGATATTGTCCTGTTAAAGAACACTGGGTTCACGATGAGGACCAGCAACATCGGCGCGTAAGTGGTGACGTAGTGGGGCACAGCATGCTGCAGGCCCTGCTCACAGCTGTGACAAAACAAAAAAATCAACATTGTGCTCGCAGGACTTTAAATCATTTCATCAAGCACAACTAAGGCTATTTTGTGAGCTTACTCTGATATTGATGGGTAATAGAGCATGGCCACACCTTCAACGCAAAGCAGCGCTGCCAGGCCCCACGTGATCATGTGATACAGGATAATGGTGCTGAAGGAGAAAGAACAAGTCATGAGACAAAGTTCGCAGCACATGATGGTACATTTTGGTTTTGAGCAGCTGAACAAAAGCATTATATAAAGCAGAATGTTCCCTAAGGTGCAAAAGTAAGAGCTAGAATAATATTAGTGTTATTATTCATTACGATAATCTCCCTAAAGGAAAGGCTTTAGTTGATTTGAGTTCAACAAAGACAAGTGCAATCTGAGTTGCCCATTGTCTGATTTTGTGTTAGAATTGATACGATCTGTGTGATTTCTTTTTATAGGATGTGATGCTGGAGGTGATAATGAATAAAGTTGCACCTGATTCCAGCTGATGTTTTCACCACCAGAAAGACGTCAACAGCATAACAAAAAGTCCACCAAAAAGAGGCGCTAAAGAACAGTTGTATCCACATCTGTGAGGCAGGAACAGGATGAAGGAGATTAGTCGCCACATAGTTAGACATCTTGTGAAGTTATTGATGTCTACAGTAACAAGTCACATAAATTGCTTAATGAGAGATTGTTATACATACTGCACTGCCCACACAGAAGACCTCCGGCCACACTTCAGTGTTGTTAGCCACTGAGATCTCTTCGATGACATTGGGTGCACCCAGCCAAACAGATGACCTCATTATAATACCTGCAGGACAAAACCAATCACATGGTCACACACAGTTTTTCTTTTGCAGACACTCGCTTCCAGGCAAATTCCTTCACTGCAAAAGCTATTGATGGAGCAGATAGAAGAATGAAGGAGATGTTGTTACTATTGTGAATCAGTCATGGGACTTAGCTACTGTCCATTGTAGATTTTTTTTAATATGAAAGGTAATAATAAAATTAAAATATAAATGTAAAATGTGGTCAGAGTGAAACAAGACAAAAAGTTGCATCAAAGTCATAACTAGATAGTCATACTAGATATGGCTATATGCAGAAAACGACCTGGCCGTTGAAAATTATATCTACTGTATATCTACTGTATATCTACTGTATATCTACTGTATATCTACTGTATATCTCTAAGGACTCAAGCTGATTATTATTAGCATTATTTGTTGTTATTATTATTATTATTACTGCAAAAATCTCGGATAGAAAATGGTTAAAAACATTTGCCCCTTAACCAAACCCATATGTCCAGATATTGTAGGCTGGGAGTGTTTTGTCTTTGCAGTTGGTAGCTAAGTGAGCTATGTGAGCTAAGTCTATGCCAACAGCAAGAGTTTGCGCTTTACCTGCGCATCCAAGAATGTCACAGAGGCTGATGATGAAGAGGATTCTTGAAGAGGACGCGGGCCTGGGCACAGGGTACTGTCCAAGTCGTCTGTATCCTTTCCGTTTTGGCAGAATTTGTAAAATAGCGAAAATAAGACTAAACGCTGCGCTTCCTAAAGTTAAACCTCCGAAAAGATCAGGTTGGAAAGTCACCACAAAGTCGGTCGCGGCGTCCCGGTTCGGGCAGCAGAACGTTTCCAACCTGGGGGACGCCATTACGCACGCACCACGACCCGGACGGCAGTGATACCGTGTCAGAGAGAAAAGAAAAGGGAAAGAAGGGCTAAGAACTGTGTTAGGTCCATGACCTAACTCTGAGAAATCACGGGGCTGAATCATCATGTGCTTCTATTTAATCCCTGTAGCTTAACTGGCCCACAATACCAGACCAGACAAAGCACTGTTGTGTGAAAAGTTGTGTGCTAAATATTTGGGCAATTTTATTGAGGAATCTTTTGCCTATCTGCTACTCTAGAATAGCATAA
>OMNZ01115505.1:73289-85613 GCA_900303255.1 Lesueurigobius sanzi
TAGAATAGCATAATAATAATAATAATAATAATAATAATAATAATAATAATAATAATAATAATAATACAGTTATATTGCGCCTTACAAGCCTGTGTTAGAAGTTTCTCAAAGCGTTACACTGTAGTCATTATTCATCCTCTCAGTGGTTGTAAGCTGCCCTGGGGTAGACTGGTGGAAGCAAGGCTGTGAGTCTGTGCCATGGGCCCCTCTGACACCCACCATTCTTTCTCACACACTACATTGGCACAGGCAATTGCGCATGGGCACAATACCCTGAGTCTCAATACCACACAAAATAGGCGTAGTTCATGCTAGGCACTTTAAGAATTTATGCAAGGACCCTTCATTATCTGTTAATTGCCAGTAAAAATACATCTTTAGACCATAGCTGCAATTAATTATTATTATTAGATATCTTAGTCTGCGGCTGCATCTAAACATGAGGATGACAATAAGACTAAGGATACAGGCCTATTTAGCTCTAATGAACAGTAATAATCAAGTCAATTACGGCATCATTTGTCTATTTGAGAATCATAGTAAATATACTATACTGTATAACGTCGGCTATTATGGGAATTGCAATCACAGTGCAACACCCTTTAAAATGAAAATAGATATTTAACTTTTAAGGCACAAAACACACTGCCCTGGCATTCAGGAAGTATTTGCCTTGGAATATATGAGTCCATTATGGATTCAAATTTCCAATATTTTCGGATGCACCCGCCTTTCCCTTGGCATTTTCCTGCAACAGGCCAGATATTATGCTGAGTGCAAATGCCTGGAATGAGATCTGAAAAAAAAATTGGAGGTTTGACACAGAATTATGAGCAAAACAAAGCTGCAAAAGCTTCACTTTTTCCTAACAAAAAGGCCATTCACTGAATTTTTACAGTGGCATTTAAATCCACATGCACCTTCTATGACATGGCATAAAGTCATTTGTATTGCAGGTCAGTGGCTGCCAAAGATTAACTACTCCCACTGGAGCACTGTGCTCCATTGACTGGCTGCTCTGTTAGTCTGTGGTATATGCTGTGTCTTGCTGCCCTCTACTGATCAATTCGACCATATTGAACACAGAAAATTATTATATTGGTCATACTGAATAGTGTATGAACATATAACAAGACAATACAATTTCAAATAGAACAATATTTGTCCCCAATATTGTAGTAGTAATTGTAGTAGTAGTAGTAATAGCGTAGAAGTTTGCTGACAAATACAATTTCAAATATTATTCTGTATTTTAGTAACACCATTGACACAGTTTTTCTTTGACATAGCAAAAGTTGTAGTTGCAAATATGAGAAATAATGCTAGCATTCAACATTTCTCATATTTATAGTTGTGTCCCACCTACAAATGCCTGTCTGGGATCTTGGGGGTGGATCTTCAGTGTTTTATGACAGAGACAGACCTGCTCCCAAGGTACGTCTGCACTATCTTTATCATTGCTCCATCTATCACTCACCTAACCTGTTTTTTCTGCACAACCCTTTCGTCCTCACTTTGCCTAATAGGATGTGACATCACAGTTCCAAAGCTGCCACAGGTCTTGTTTTGACAGCCTGCTAAATATCAGCCTGCACATTTCTGTTTATGAAGCTAAACCATTGGGCCGTGAAGAGGGTTTGGGGAGTCCACCATCAACTATGTCTGAGCGAGACAAAGAGACGCAGCATGACACAACTGGCCTGTGCGGGAATGCTGTGTTTTTCTCTAACCCGCTCATGAGTGGTGAGTAGATTCTAACAAAATGCACAACATATCTGCATAAGTATTGACAATTAATGTATCCTAATAGAAAATTTGTAAAAAAAAATACTTAAGTAATTATTTTTTACTACTACTACTACTACTACTACCACCTTTGCTTCTGCCTGCAATTACTTGACTAAAAGGTTGACTAAAAGTATGTTATTCTTCAACAATCTTTAAAGATACACCATGTAACATTTCACCCAATAATTAGAATAAAATACAAACATTACAGATATGTTTTATTGTTGAAAAATACCTAAAAAATGAACAAACATGTGTCAATGCTGTGAACGGCTCACGTCCTAAGACCTGTCTTGTAACGTTCCTGGTCTCCAGCTCGTCTCCATGGAGATGGTGACTAAAGGCAGCCAAATGTGAGATCCTCATCCAAATCCAGTCTTAAAGCCCTATTCTCACAGGATAAGCATTATCTGGGGACCCCATGTAGTAAATAAATTACTCTCCTACGTCTGCTTTTTATGTGGCGTATTCACACAGGGAAACCGGAGTCTGATTTTACTGCAGATTTTACTGCCATTTATGGACATCTCCCAGATATGATGATGAAACCCTTACATTATTATCAGTGCATAAGACGACGTTCACTACTTTGAAAGTTGTACAAACGGAAATATATTTTTACTGCTTTTTTCTGTTTTTAAACAATTTGGTGCACTGATGCTCAAATAAATAAAGAAGAAGAAGAAAGCGAATGCCAGCTATAATACAGTAGGCTACAAACAGAAAAAAATATTCCTACTACAAACTGCCGTGCACATGATCCACCATTAGTATCTGATATTGCTCCTCCTGTTCAGCCTTTTCTGTTTGTTGCTGTACATTACTGGCTCTTCAATGCTCTTCCAGGACGGGGCCTTTCTGTTTGGAGTTTGCATGTTCTCCCTGTGTCTGCGTAGGTTTCCTCCGGGTGCTCCAGTTTCCCCTACCACTAAAAACATGTACAATAGGCAAGGATGAATGATGTCTGTGTGTGAAGGTCCGTTGGCGCCAGATGTGGGCTGCCGCTATCGTGTTTAGAGTGAATGTAAATTGTCCCGTGTAATATAATCTTCTTCTTCTTCTTCTTCTTCTTCTTCTTCTTCTTCTTCTTCTTCTTCTTCTTCTTCTTCTTCTTCTTCTTCTTCTTCTTCTTCTTCTTCTTCTTCTTCTTCTTCTTCTTCTTCTTCTTCTTCTTACAGACTTGGCGGATTCACACTGGATTAACATCACAGAGAATCTCTGTAATTATTACACATTGCAGGTGGTCCCCAGGTAAAACTAATCCCAGCTGGGCATTAGGAGCATGTTTTACAGTATGATCCAAAATGTTACATGGCATACCTTTAAGTAAAAGCATGAGAGTAAATGATAAAAGTGTGAAGAATAAAGTCTGGAGTTTAATGTTTCAATATGCCTTTAACAAGATTATGAATCAGACTGGTCCTTAATGCATGATGCCGCCTTTAATGGATGTACCCTCACCCTTCAAAGGCTGATTTCTCAGGTAACTCTTATACACTATGACCATATGTTTATACTTTAAAATCAAATATCCTACTGGGTCTTTATGTTTTCCACAGGGCTTATGTGTGAACCTCAACACTCTGGATGGTGTCTCTCCTCTCCACGCCGCTTGCACACAAGGACACACTGAATGTGCCAATCTTTTACTGGAAAACGGGGCAAATGTCAGTAAAGTCACCATTGGCGGTTTGCACGTCTTTTGCGCATGATAAATTATTGTCAGAGTTAACTAGTGCGTGCAAAACAACACTGGAGCAAAATTTAACTTCCTGACAATGAGTAAACCTGCAATGTTTTCACTCTTGCCATCGGGAAGGAGATATAGGAGCATCGGATCTAGATATAGTTGTGATGCTGGTGAGAAACTTTATTTCTTCCTTTTAGCTTGTTGAAAGCACAATGCAAAATGACAACAAAGTTCTCGTATCTATCTCTATCTATCAATGTTTAAGAACCTTCCCCTGTTGTTTTGTATACTATTTAAAGTTTTACTAAAACTATTTTTTGATGGATTCTTTGGGGGTCATTTATCAAGACAGGTGCTAAATATCAAATGCAAATTGAACAAAAAAAAAAAAGTTATTTTGTGGCACCAAATTTCACTTTTTAAATCATGCTTTTTTACATTATTATGGTCACATATCTGATATGTAAATGAGCGAATTCTACGTGAGTGAAAAATGCACAAATAACTGGGCTTCTGATCCACTTTTGCACGTACTACTAGTTTTGCACATGAGCAAATGCTTGGTAAATGACCCATTTGTGTTTATAATATGTCTGAGCAGGTGGACAGTCCAACGGTGCATGGACAGACAGCCCTGGCAGAGGCGTGCGCCAGGGGTCATGGTGCTTGTGTATCTCTTCTGCTGCAGCGCGGAGCCTCTCCTCACGGCACCAGCCTGGCCAGCTCTCCCATACACAGGGCAGCCACTAAAGGTCACAGTGCTCATCTGTGTTGTTTCCTTCTCCAGTGGGTCACATGCTCATCTGTGTTGTTTCCTTCTCCAGTGGTGCAAGGGAATATTGTTGGAAAGGAAAGCGCGGTAAAAACAAAATGATCAATGTATTAAGTGTCACTACTGTGAGCAAGTATTGCATCTTTATGTACAAAAACAATAACCAAAAAGAATACATTGGCGTTACACTACATTAGGATTTATAGTTTCTGTTGAATTGACACTGAAAAGAAGGAAAAAGGTTTTGTTGTTTTACAGTGTTGCTTATCCAAAATATTTAAGCTCTTAAGCCCTATAGACCCCAATAATGACTCTGCGCTTTTAGATACAGCTACTGATGTACGTGTTTTACAAAGCAAAATATTCCAAAGTTGCAAATTAGTGACATCTGATGTGGAATTATCCATTTCTGTTGTTATTTGCTACACTAAAGGGAGGAAAAAGGCTTTTTTGCGGGAAAATGTGTGCATAATTTATTATTCGACTGTCATCCCGAAGCTCTACCAAATGTTGGACACTAAGATTAGCCACGTACATCTGATGATTATAAATGATTTTTGGAGAAAAAGGCCTTAAGAGATTAAACCCAATCAGCTGATGTTTTTGCCTGAAATGAAGTGAAATATAGCCTTAATAAATATATCATAATAAATATACAAATGTAATGTATCCAAAACTGCTCAAACCAAGCATAATATTCTGAACATGAAGTGAAAATATGCTGCGTTCATGTGCACCTCGGGAACTGGGGAAAACGTTTTCCCCAGTTGGAAAATGCACATGAATGCTGGAACAACTGGGGAAACCACCTGGGGAACTGGGGTCTAAACAAGCTTCCCGACTTGTGCACCTGACTGCATCGTTATGTGAGCTTTTGGGTTAAACACAGTAAACACAGGTTTACTGTGAGCCTCCGTTGTCGTTGGAGTAATGTATTTGCGAGAGAAATGCCCGAAATTTATGCTAGCAAAAAGAAAATGTATGCAATATTTTATAAAACAAAAAAAAGTTTAGCTTTTGAGACGTTAACACCAAGTTTAAATAGCTAGCTATGCATGCCAATTTGTGATGAAAGAGTTTTTATCTGATGAAATTAAAATATTCCAACATAGAAAGCACGTGAACAACCCAACTGGGAACAACAGACTTCCATCTGGGGAAAACGAGTTCCCTAGTTCACATGATCGCAGCAATAGTCAGTAAGTTTGCAAAAGAGGAGAGAGAAAATGTAAAAGTAAACAATCTCCCCCTCTCCTTCTGATTGGACTGGAAAGTTATTTTTAGCTACTTAAAGTACATCAGTGGTTTTCAAGCTTTTCACACCAAGTACCAGCTCATAAAATAGTTGACCTTCCAAGATCTGGATCAAAACAGGCCTAAATTGGTCATAGACGATCTGTAAATGTGTTAATGAAGCATGAATGAAATAAAAATGAATAAAGTCCCAAATTTCAGACCACGCAATTTGACAAACACTGCTTAACAACTCAGGCACCGACGGTCAATTATACACAGTCTATTCAATTTGTAATACATTTAGACGTACCTAGACTCACTTTAATTATTCTGCAGGTAGTTCTATATTAGTGCAGGAAGTACACATGATTTATCCCACTGTGATGTTTTCTGTCTGCAGATCACTGGGAATGCATAGAGCGACTAGTTCAGTTTGGTGCAGACGTGGACCAGCACATTGACCAGTCAGGCTCTGCGCTCAACATCGCATGCAAACATCAGCAACTCAGCACTGTCAGAAAACTGCTCCAACTTGGTGCGCATATTTCTCACTTTGCTGACCTCTTAACAACCTACTTTATTTTACGCTTATATCTATGTAAAATCTAGTGACTCATAAGAAAAAAGTGTAGCGCTGAGCTTTGTGGAATTGAGTTGCTCTAAGCCCCTGTCACCTCCTTTAGGTGCTAATGCAAACAACGCGGTCAGCGGGGAGTCGGCTCTGCACACAGCCGCCCGCCTGTCCTGCCCTGAGATAGTGTCCACTCTGCTGGAGCACGGGGCGGATCACAGCCGCAGAGACCCTCAGGGCAAACTGCCACTGGAGCTCGCACCTCCCCACAGCTCGGCAGCACAACTGCTAAAACAAGTAGGAGGTATTCCTTTCTGTTGTCACTTTCCATTTGCTCTGTTGTTGGTGCATTGTATTAGATTTAAGGCGAGGGACTGCAGGGGAATAGGGGGAAGAAGTTTAATTGAGTGATATCAATATGAAACTTTTAATGTGGATTACTGACATAAATATGCGGGAAAATGGATTGCAAGTTTTCTGCCATTTTATGTTAAAATAAGGCATTTCATGTGTAAAAACAGCCAAAATTGTCTATAGATATATTAGAGATTAGAGATTAAGATTTGTTCATAGGGGATTTTGGATATCTTGGTTAGCTTTTCAATAACGTAGTTATTAATGAATTAAACTGTAAAATTGCTAATTTTGCCTGTTTGTTTTGGGGTTCAAAAGCCAATCAATCAGCCTAGGTTGGAATTAAATATTGAAAAATCCTTCAGAACAAACCTTCAAATTATTGTTAAGTACAAGAATGGGAGGTTTGGAGGCAGTAGGAGCTACTGAAGTGGACATGTTGTCATCACAATGTGAGAAAAATGCATTTTGAGAAAATGGCCATTGAAGTTACAATTTCCCATAGTTCTATGGAGAAACTGTGAATCCATACAATAATTATACTCCTTATTGTAAAAAATAGGCAATTTATTTGTTCCCAGGTGAATATACCTGTATATCTGTTAAGAGAGCAAACTGACCCGAGACCTGAACATTTTTACTTCTTGAGAAAGGGTTCGTTGGAGCTGATACATGTGGAAGAAACCAGCTACATGTTTTAAAAGATTTTAATATGTATTAGCCCAGTACAATAAAGGCTTTTAGAAAATGTGAATAGAGAAGTGTATTTTGGGAGGAGTGCCTTGGTTCTCTGTTTTTTTTTTTCTCTTCATTTTTAAAATGGCATTTTTCCTGCAGTGTCTCCCCTTAAAAGGTCAAACTTGAAAAACCAATTGTAGGCATTTTTTTTTTTTTTCTTTAAACTCAGGTATGTTTGCTCATTCTCTCTCTCAAGTGATGACAAGTCACTGGGGATTTTCTAGTTTTGAGAGAATGAATCTAAAACCTTTGATGTTGTCCTCCTGTGTTGGCTACTTCCTGATTCTTAGTCAAAAATTGTTTAATTTCATTGATGCATTGGACATGGTTAATACCCAATATAGACCCAATTTAGTCAGACCTGATTTGATCCTGTTTTGATCTTGATAGGTGTGGCATTGGGAATGTCAGATAATATTTTATGAGGTGGTACATGGTGTGAAACGTTTGAGAACCAGTGCTGAGATGAAATTATAATTGCGGTAAATGAACAAACTGCCTATTTTTGTGGAATAAAAAGCCTCTCTCTGTTTGCGCAGAGGAGTGTTCCCTGATGAGGCTTTGTCGTGTGAGCATCAGGAAAACCGTGGGCAAGGACAGGCTGAGTGACATCCAGGACCTACACCTTCCCAACCATCTCAAGCACTACCTCCTCCACCAATCCGAGCCGAACTGGGTAAAATCACATTAACAAGACTTCGCACCCGATCTGCATTTCGCTCCGAGGCCAACAGGGGGCGCAATTGTGCAACGTTACAAAGCGAGGGACCGCGCCACAACAGTACCTGTCTTCTGCATCTCAACAAAGCTAATAATGATTGCCTGCCTCAGCTTATACTTACGTCATTTACTATTAAATGCTGATATGAATGTCACTAAAAATCTAAATTTCATCCATTATGACTATATTCTGAATTACCCTGGTATACATTTCTCAAAAAGAGGAACATTATGCGAGTAATGGGCTCATACTAACCTCCTATTGTTCATTTTTAGATGTACAGCTGATGCTTTCAAGTTTGATATGCTAATATTGTTGTAAGAACTTTCCACTCAAGGGAAACAGCAGAGCTTAGGGGAATAAATAATAAATATTGAACAGTCTGTGCCCCAAAAAAACATAAGCTGGAGGATGAAGCTAAAAATCCATGTTGCAAGCGCAAAAGAAAGTATTCAAAGCCAGTTATTTGGCTTATAAATTCATCGCCATGGATTAGAACTTTCACACAAGCCACTGATTCTCTCAACAGCTTCTTTCCCACAGCTCCCATGAACTGTATATGTAGGAAGCCCTGAGGTGTCACTGTGGTAATCAAGTCTGAAGAACAGCACCATATGAACTCCCCAACCTTTGGCCTCTGTCCCTGCCTGTGGTTACAACTAAGCATTCAATCTTTACTCTCATATCAGTACAGCAGTTTAAAGGGGTAATAGCAACAGAAGTTCAATTTACATTTTTCTTTTTCATGCGGCGGCCATTAACTTACATTGATCCCATTTGGTCATTTGAACTAAATCATAGCGCCATTTCGAACATTATCCCAACGGCGAAACAGGATCCCCCCCTCATTTTGACCACCTTAATGCCAAATCAATGAATATAAAGGAGATTTGACATCCAAAGCGGTCAGTAATGCAATATGCTGCAGCTGCAAATGTGACATGTGAACAATCGGGTGAGACAAGTCTTTCTGGATTTTTTTTTTCTTCCCTTTTTCTCGTCAGGTTGCTGTACTTTACTGGTAGCCCTTGTCTGCTGTTCTTGGAGTTACTCAGGGTACTTCCTGAAATACAGTACATTCCCAAGATGTTTTGATGCTATTTAAAACAGTTATGACGGGAAGCAGAACTAGAACTTGTATTTACAGGGAAGTATGGCTGGGTACTGTTAAATGTTTTAGGTGCTAAAGGTATTGGGGGAAAAAAAAGACCAGAAACTGGTACCAAATTTTTGGTTTTGATGCTTGGCGGGTTCTGAGACAGCACTAAAGAAAGTTACTTGGTTGTTTCAGCTCTAATAAAGTATATTTTATGGAATAAATGACCATTGTTGTTCTGTTTTATCATTCAAGATGACAACTAAAAGAGTACCGTATCGTAATTTTCCTACTACTGAAAACATTTACAGTTGTGCTGATAGGTTTACACCCTCTGGCAGAATGTCAGGGTATGTAAACTTATGCATTTCATAGAATATGAAAGATAACACAAAAACCTTCATTTCACTCATGGTTAGTGGTTGCTTGTCAAAAAACCTGTTTATTTACACTTTTCAATGGCAAACTATCCAAATGTCCCTGATCAAAAGCTTACATATTGTGCATCTTGAAACAAACATTTTTTTCAGAGTCCAATTTTGTCAAGAGAGTCCTGTATTTCAGCTGAAGTGAGTTATTCTTTGCTCCAGAACAATTTCACAATTGCACATTTTCCTTCTGTTCATTGCTATTCACATTGTGTCCTCTTTTTGTGTTCCCCCTCGGTGGCGAGTTTCCTGGGCTGGTGAGGACCTGAGCAACTGCCGCCACCGTGTGACAGGACAGCATTCGTGGTTCTGGACGGTGTTGGCCACGCCTACCCCTCGTGCTGAACACTGCTGCAGGACTCCAGTCCATCCGGGGACGTTTACCAGTTTAAATTTCTTCTGCAACTCTTGCTGAACATTGCTATTGGATTCTGGTCGACCAAAATTCACCACTAGCCCATCCGTCCAAGGGAAATGGATCCTTCCTTTAAATTGGTTTTCTCCGAGGTTTCCTCAATTTTTTTACCATGTGATTTCTGTTTTTTTGGGGTTTTTCCTCGCCGTAGAGGAAGGTCTAAGGATGGGGGATACTCTAAGCTTGTTACTCTAAGTGATTTACTTATTCACGGGACATTACATCTGGTCGAGACATTTCATTCGTGTGTGACATTTCATTCGTGTGTGACTTATTTTTGATCATTCTTGATGTCTGATATTGATTTGTTTTTGTCCATACCGACCTTTGAGATGACTTCTGTTATGATATTGGGCGTTACAAAAATAAATTGATTGATTGATTGATTGAATTTTCCTGGCAGTTGTTGTCATGTAAACATTAGATCAGGGATATTTGAGTAGTTTCTGTTCTGTTCTGTCATTATGATTTCAAAAGAGTAACTCAGTTGTTTGGCAACAATGGCTTTGCACAACCACTAACCATGAGAACCATGGGGAAAAAAAGATTTTTGTGTTGTCATTCATATTCTGTAAAATGGTCATCATATTAAGGTATGAGCACAACTGTAGCTTAAAATACGTTCCTTTCTGGTGATTCTGAGAATTAGAGCCTGATCTAAGTGGGACTAACCTAGTTTTATAAAGGTAAGAGGGCCCAAGATCCACAGCTGCGGAGTCAACAAAAATAAGAAAGTGGATGTGCATCACACAGTTCAATAACTTTCAATATCATTTCTTTGGGTTCAAGAGCCTCTTACGGCTAATGGCTTAAGTCATTGTAATTAGCTGCTAATTGTGAACACCACCACCTACTGTGATCAGCCATGAAAGCAGACCCCCAACAACTGATGAGGGCATAAATAATAACCATATTGGATTTTGCTTTTTTTTTTTTACTCACATCCCTGTTGCTCTGGGTAGGATCTTGTTATAGATATCGCATCTCCTCACTAAGCTACAAGTGGGCTGTGCTGCGTCCTTGCTCTCCGCAGTAATTGCTTTGGTATTTTTAGTTAGCCGGAGTCTGGGTAATTAAAACAACTGGAGAAGATTGCGCCCGGAGATCTCCTGAGGGTGCTTGGTTTTGATGTGGAGAGGTTTGGTAAGGTCGGACACACCAATGTTTTCAATTAGATGCCACTGTAGTAATGAGTGTTTGTGAAAGTGATCTCGGTTCAAATGACTCTGGAGTACGCCGCTAAATAAAAGCAGGTTTATTTTTGCACTGTCCTCATAATAAAAATGTACAGTTTAATCGCAAAAATAGCTCAACTTTGACATCGTAACATTAGATATATATACATACAGTACATTTACCATCTTTGATTAGACTTGAGAATGGGGGACAAAAACGGCCAAAACAACAAAATGAAAAAAATCATAGAATAAAAAAGTATATCATAGAATATAAAATATATTTATTTATTTTTCTAGGGAAACAATTATAAATAAGCTAAACAACATTACATTATTTAAGATTGCTGCATTTTCATATTGTTTAATCATAATGTAAACCATTATAAATACATTCATTTATATCTACTTATTCATTGTTTTAGCAGTTTTGGTCCCTCGCTGATAATAGCTTAATGATTTCACAATGTCAGGTCTTAAACCAATGCTCAATTGCCTGAAAAGACAGATCTCTGCGCAGTGACTCGACAAAACATCTCTCTGGTCCCTACTGTCCTCCTCACTATGGCAACAGTCCCTGGAGAGCTGAGGGCGGAGAGCTCGAGTTGTTTTCCCAGGACGGGGCGGCCTTCTCTCAGGTGGCTCTCGCTCAAGACCCTCCCCCGGCTCTAACGCTAAACCAAACTTGACCATAATATTACAGAGGTCAAGATGGCCGCTGCTGCCCCGTGCCCAGCAGGTACAGACAGTGTAGGTTCAGTACGACCAGGATCAGCACCAGCCCCATCAGCACCTTCTGCACCCACAGACATGTGTTCAGTTTCAGCTCCATCCGCTGGTTGGCCGCCATCACTCTCATGAGCTGAGGGAAGAAAGATTAAAAAAATCATAGGTAACACTTTAGATTACAGCTGGCAGTTCCATGTGTAGGTACAGGTAACAAGAAAGTAACTACACATGTAAGTGCATGTGTAATTACACTTAAGTTACTTGCACATTAGTTATTGGGTAATTTCCTCTTGTTCCACCTTGTTACTCTTTGTTCTTCTCTGTTCCCTCTTGTTTCTTGCAGTTACATGTAATAGCTTCTCACTTTAGATTACAGCCCGCACTCATGTGTAGTTAACCATTAGTTACTAGGTACACCTTTGTTACACCTTTGTTTCTCCTTTGTCACATCTTGTTCACCTTTGTTACACCTTTGTTACACCTTTGTCACATCTTGTACACCTTTGTTACACCTTTGTTACATCTGATGCACCTTTGTTACATCTGGTACTCCTTTGTTACATCTTTCTTACATCTGATATACCTTTGTTGCATCTGGTACACCTTTGTAA
>OMNZ01115505.1:85967-100057 GCA_900303255.1 Lesueurigobius sanzi
CACACCTTTGTCACATCTTGTTCACCTTTGTTACACCTTTGTCACACCTTTCTGCAGCAGGGGTTCGAAAATGTGGTCTGGTCTGTGAATATTAAAGACCGGTCCAAACCATTACAGGGACCACCTCCAGGGGCGCTGTTCAGTGGTCCTTGAGTGGTCCGAGAATATAGGGACCATGGTTCCTGAGCTGGTCTTTGGTCTGAATCAATGTGGCAGGGACCACTATATTCACACACTATTCTATTCATGACATCTTTTCATTATTTTTTCCAAACTAATCATTTTGATGATGTAAATAATACATCTCCCACTACAATATTTCCTCCACAGAACAAAAATATTGATACTAAAGGACTTTTAAGAAAGAACTTGCTTAGGTGGTCCCTGTAATGGTCCGGACCGGTCTTCAATATTCACAGAGCAGACCACACTTTCGGCTACAACCCCCGCTGCCAGTGAGGGTCCCCAGATGAATTCAGGATAAAATAAAGGGAAAAATATACTGTTTAGTTTAGACAGTATGCATTTGTGAGTTGGGGTCAAATAACAAAATAACTACACAATAATAGTAATGCATTTTATTTTTAATGTTTTGCTTCTTCAAATTATTACAAGAGTCAGTTACTTTTTACATTTGGGGTCCCGGGTTGTTGACAGGTTAATTTTGGGGATCGCAGACAAAAAGGTTTGAGAATCCCTTTACCAAATTATATTCACTCAAAGAAAGTAGAGGGAAGGAGAAAGACATGTCACAGCAGCTTAAACGCAAATGTCATGTGTGCCTTTTTTGTGTTGTCATACCTGCTTTTCTAAATGGCAACTACCACAACTCATTCACACAAAACCCTGATCTACAAGCCAGAGCTACACTACGCAGTATGCACTTACCGTTGAGTTACTTAAAAAGTTGTCATCCAAAACCTGCATGCAGATTTTTAAGGTATAGAAATAAATACATTTCAATCCAGTCAATTGTCCATGATGAATATGTGCAAAAACATACCGTTGTGCCAAACTCCGGCTGTACTCCACTCATGGGCTCTACCAGGCTGTCTCTACGAGGGCTCGCTGGTGATGTAAAACTCTCCGACACATGACAGCGTAACCTTTGGATCAGAAAAGATTAAGATGTGGCTTTGCTCTCTAAACAGTGCAATAAGAAATGAAGGAGTAAAAAAGTGGTGTACCTGTGCTCCATAATCTTAGGTTTTTGCACTTCTTTCCAAAACTGTGGGAGTTCTTGTGTTGCATTGTCCATCTCAGCAGCCATAATAAGAAATCTGTCCTGAAGGGAGGCCTGAGAACCTGCACAGAAGAAGACATTTTGGTAGTTTGTCAGAATACTAAAACACAATAGTTGTTGAAGCATTGCTCGAATAATCCAATCGATGACCACAAGGTATTGTAAGAAAGAAACAGTCCAACATAAAGCCTGTGCTGGCTTTGAAATGGCTGTGTTGAGAATACAGAGTAATAAGCAGAGCAAAAAAAAAATCTCAGGTGTATGTGTGGAAGAAATCAAATGGCTGGAGGAAGGGAATTGACTATAAGCTGAGCATTGTTAAAACACTGTTGCGTGTAGAGTTAAGATCTGTTGTACCTCCATGTAAGGACACCACGATCTCCACTGACCCTCCGGGCTCACAGCTGCTGCTGCTGGGTTTCACTCGGTACTTCTCAGGGGCAGTTGTCCGCACCTTATGGCATAAACGTTCCAATTCAGAGTTACGTCCTTGAGATTTTAAACTTCAAAGTGCTTTGAGGCTCACCTTAAAGGCCACTTGATTTTTGGCCACATTGCTCAGAATAATGAGGCTTTTCTTTTCAGTCTCTCCCGAACCAAAACTGAGCTCCTCTGCAGGGCTGGGAGGAAAACATGAGACATGAGATAAACTCAGTGTTTTAGCAACTGCTTGCATATTAAGAATATGGTGAAAACAAAAATAAGCGAAAGGAAAAAATAGGACCATGTAGGGCCTATTAAAGGTACTCTGTGCAACATTTCACCCAATAATTAGAATATATGCATGCATTTATAGAAAAACACGTAACAATTGAACAAACAGACATGTGTCTTTGCTGAGAGCCAAATATGAAATTTAAAAAGGTAAAGTCCTCATCCAAATCCATTCTTTGATTACCCACTGCAAATATAGCATTTTAATTCATTAAGAGCATGTTTTGTATTGCAGAACAATTCAAAATGTTACACAGTGTACCTGAAAAACACAAGGAGGTAAGAATGACAGGCCTGTGTCCAATAATGATTTAAAGAGGGACAAAAAAAAGTCCATTCGAGCAAGGAACTACCAGTGCTTACACTTGTATTGTGCTTTACAAGCCAGTGTGACGAGTTTTTCAAAGCGCTACAGTGTAGTAAGTATCCATTCCCTCCATACAGCTGCCCTGGGGCAGACTGAGCAATCTGCACCATCAGCCCCTTTGACGACCACAAAGTATTCACTCACACACTACAGTCACACAGGCAGGTGGTCAAGTGCCTTGCCCAGGGACACGACAGTTTGCACCTGCAGGAGCCAAGATTCAAACCCCAGGCCTTCTCATAATGAGGCGACCCGCTCTACCATTTACTCTACTGTCCTGCAGCTAATAGCAACGCTACATTCATGTTTTTGACGATCTAGGAACACAGCCCAGCAGTGTTCACTTTGGCAGCAAATTTTTTTTTGTCTTATTTTAGTCAACAAAAATTCCACGTAAACTTGGTCGACTAAATTTGTGATAGATTGAGTGAACTTTACATTAATATTATTGTTTTCAAATATTTTGATGAAGCATCTCCCACATTATCCAAACAGAGCTGTTCCTTTGGCTGTGAATTTAAATGATACGAGGCTCTTTCAAACTGAAGTCACTGAAGTTTAGATCATTTTAGTCCCTTCTTTTCATTTTTATTTAGTCTTTTTGAGTTGACGAAAATATAAATATAATATTTTAGTCATAGTTTAGTCTATGAATTAAAATACTAAAAATTGGCTAAAATTAATGACTAAATATTTTAGTCGATGAAATTAATACTGCAACCCAGTACAGACATGCTCACAACTTCCCTTCTAAAGAATCATAATGGCATCTTGATTTTAGTATTAAAAATAATAACTGCACACACTGTGAGAGTCATAGGACACATGACATGACCTGACTATTTTGGATTTCAAAAACAGGATTATCCATCTAATAATGTGACTCAGAAGGACATAAACAGTAAAGCCATAAACAATAACAATGGAATGCATTATACAGTCTCTTGTTGATATGTTTTCGCTTGTTTAACACAGTGCTCACTTTTGACCCATGAGGAAATTCTAGGTCACAGTTTGGCCCCAAATCTTGAGGCCATATTATGCACACAATAATCCTATTCAATCCGTCTCTAACAAGATTTGCAACACTTTGCCTTGCATCTACTTTCATCATCGAACATATTTCACTCAAGCCTAGAATAAACACAAATACATGTAGATTACAATACACAGAAAGCATGTCATTGTAACCTGGCTCTTATGAAGTAAAATTGTTACTTTCTATGTGCTAGTGTGTTGGTTTTAAACAGCTGTAGAGATCAGCTAGTGCTGGCGCTCACAGTGAGTCTCTAGGCTCTCCAAACCTAAGGATCAAAGCCCCTCTCTTTCTGCTAAAGCCTCAGTCCAGAATTTAAGCTAACACAGTTCCCAAACATAATTGCATTTAAGGCTCATTTAAATCTGTTTATCACTGGAACTCACAGCCCACAGCAGAGAAAATCCACACATCAAAGACATTAGTCCTTCAAAACAGCTCTGCGGTCACTGCTTATGACCATGTGTGGAGGAATATGGACAGATTCAATGCTAAGACTTTGGGTATCTTATTATAAATGTTATGCACATTTAGTACAGTATGATGCTCTGTGTGTGACAGGAGCTGGAATACAGTCTGAGACTCTCACTCTCATTACTGTAGCCATGTTAATAATTAACACAGGCACTACCTTTCTAGTCAATGAACAATTGATTGAGTTGTACCTCTAATGCTTGCACACAACTGATCGACCCATCAGGCCTTAATGGGGCAAACACATCAATAATGGATTTGGGAATTCAGCTATTAAATAATGTGACTTCTGCCATAAGGCTAATGGCACTTGAAATGTGTGGATTATGTACAAAACATACAATATGATCGTGGAAGTAACTGTCAATAATATGCTTTAGCCTTCATTCAATGGCAAACAGTAATGTGGCAACAATGAGTCGCTGATTCATGGACTGGACAATACCTAACATCCAGCAGAGGGCCTCTGAAGGTGGTCACTGGTTTCCTGACCCCTCTGGTTCTGGTGTTTGTGTCTCCGCCTTTTTCCACTTCGTCTGACCTCAAACTGTCCTCTAGAAAGTTCACCTGAAATGACAAGCCCAACTTAATTACACACCATACTGATAACAGTATCATATTGAGCCAAACTGCTCTTTTAATTATTTCAGAGGTTAAAGATGATTTGCTGAGTAGCTTCTTGTATTTAAATGATTTAAATGATTAAAGTGGAGATTTATCATAATGAAATCTTTCCTTTAATAAATCCTGATGATGAGATGCCTTAACATCCATGACCATTGTCCTAAAATGATCCAATAGCACATGTGAGCAGGGCGTTACTGGTGAGAAAACAATCAATATAGCCCCCATGACTTTTCACAATGAAACCTGACACACTGGGAACATCAGTCATGTGAGCACTTTCATATCCACACAGAGCCATCAACTCTGACCCAGCTCCAGAGATGCACCATAAGACCAACAGCTGACACATCACAAATGACTGGGGAAGTGTGGTGTATTAAGAGGGCACCATGGTGGGCCTGTGCTTTTATACACAAACTATTGGGCACAGTAATAGTGTGATGATCATAAACAAGAGCGTGAGTAAATCCAGGGCACGACAGTGAAAGGAGAGTGTGTGCTGCATGTGACGGGACATTTTTGACTCCCAGAGCACCGTGTCATTAACTCTCATATGAAACACCGTGTCATCTTAATTTAATGGTCTGTCACCCAAGTGCCACAATGAAGACATCAAGAAAAAATGCTGATGAAATGTCTCCATTTATTCGTCCTTCAAAGAGCAGGATTTAACACAAGACGAGGCAAAAATGTTAGTAGAAAAATTTAAACATTCAAGTATCAAATAGTGCAGTGCGTGTACAGATTTGAAATGTACAGTGCTGAGGTTGTAAATGATTGGTTTAACAAGGCATAAAAATCATACAAATCAAAAGCATAATTGAAAAGACAATGGATCAAATAATGGCTAAAACAAAGTCAGCTGAAATAAATGGACTATTTAAAAAAGCATTTGAAATAAAATAATCTTGATCATCGATACAGAGTAAGCAATAAAATCGAAGTAGACATAAAACAAAAAAAATGTGAAATGAGGAAGAGCATTCAAGGTTCACCGGATTCAAGTGTCATAACAAAGGCACCGGCTGGTTAATGATTGTTCATAAACATGACAGTGCTTAGTAGAAAAGGTCAATATAACCTCTAAAATCACTAGCCTACTACGCTAGCTACCTACACTAGTAAACGGTTAGTAGTGTGAGGTTCAATTTACTGCAATATATTACTACTGTAGACATAAGAGTTACTTCTAATATATATCCTTCAGTGGTTCAGCTGTGCTTTATGGAGGTAAATATAGTATTTTTTGCATAATGGACAGTGTTGCTACACAATTAGTGTAAAAAGGCGCAAGAGTTTAGTGCTAACTTGTTTTGTAGTGAAACTGAAATGTCCCTGTGTCCTGGGCTGAAACATTAGTTCAATGTTGAGGAGGCACTCGGCATTGTTTACACAAGTGCTACTTTCCATCTGCAGAAATCTTCTCACCACCTCCAGCCCTTGTTTGAAAACAAAGAGAAAGTGAATTAGCCTCCCTCAAGGCCATGCAGGAACCCAGGAGAGCTGGAACCGTTATGGGTGGCGGCAGTGGTAAGCGGTGCGCCCTGTTTGTTTATACAAAGTGGATCAGAGCAGAGCACAATGGAATGTATTCAAGCAGGCTTCAGGTGTCAGACCGGTGTAATGCTGTAAAGATGTGGATAAGAATTGTGTTGTCTCTAAAACACGGTGATCATGAACATAAAGCAAACGTCTAAGACAAGCAACTGGTCACTTAAGTCAAGTGACCAGTTGTATTTTACCAGCGTTATTTGGTCATCTGGTATTAGGTATAGATTTTTCTCTCTAAAAGGCTTAAGTCATTACAGCAGAAAATTATTTAGCAAATGCAACACTAGATTACACTTGGAGCGAACAATTGGGCAACGCTTTGTACATTTAAATCTGTTGTGCATGCTGACTAATGTGTGGCCTTAACAATCAAAGCTTTGTGCACTGGCACATGGGTGCACTGTTGGTCCTGAGATGCAATGTGTTCTTGGGAATCACAGTTCATTCAAACCATAAACATTATTTTCTTAAACTAAACATGAACCACAAATAAACCCTGTGACACCTATGATTCAATAGTGAGAAAAAAAACAGATACAGAAAAGTTTTTTTTTTTAAATCTACAAATGTGAAGTAAGGTTTAGCAAAAAAAAAAAAAGGAAAAAAAAGGTTCTCTGCAAACAGTGCTCTCTTGAGATGATCCTCTTAATACGACGCCTCTGTTCTCTTTGGTGCATGCTCCTGGCTAGAAAAGTAGCTAAAAAGATTATGAAGTGAGCGCTGCAGGGAGTGAGCAGATTCTTTGACATAAGCTACAGTTCTAACTTCTACCAGGGTGCAGTTTGGTGGCACTGGAGCGTGTGGGTGGTTGACAGTTCAAGCTGAAACCTAGCAGGAGTTTTACCCCGTTAGCTATACCAGGGCTATGTACTGCTGTTTAAGAAGGAAACATTGCAACAGCAGAGAAACCTTATGTAACTAACAAAATAACCTGTGAACTGCCAAGAGGAGTGTTGCCTGTAATGAAATGAGTTAATCTATTTAAGATAAGAGGAAACTTGGTCCTGCTGAAAGTTGGTCCATGACCAGAATAAGACCTAAATTACAAAATACAAACAGCATGTACCTTTTTGGGTTTTACAGCAATCTCTGAGTTGAAGCTGGTTTCCAGAGCATCTTTCACGTCTGATTCAGCCTCGTTACTGTCCGTTTCTTTCCCACCAACAATAGGACCATTGTCACAAATAGGTGTTTGAAAGTCATCATCACAAAGAGGTGGATAGGTATATTGAAATGGATCCTGGGACAAACGTCAAAAGATATTATTATGAAAATAATAAAAAAGTGTCTATAAATATAAAATTTATTGATTTAATTTTAACATACCATTCCACCCAAGTAAGTCGGCAGGAACTCTGGGTTTATATAGGTCTGGATCTCAGATTTGGACGCAAACTTAAGCTTGCTGATGGCCTCAGGTCCCAACCATGACTTTATAATCTTCCAAGCAGCTGAGAGAAAACATGTCCCACATCATAAGTATAAGTGTATATATATATACACATAACCTACATACACACATTTTTCATTTAATACGAAAGATATACTTCTGCACTATAATCTCACCATTCATTATCCAGGGCATATCCACAATTATCATCTTGGCTAGAAAAAACAACAACATAATATTAGATTTGCAAAAATAAAATGTACAACGTGTGGTATGTCATATGCACAGGCTACTTACATAAAAATTTGGGATAATATACTTTAAAGCAGTTAATGATGTACTTCACAAAATCCATGTCCTGAAACACAAGAAAATAATAGATTTTTTTATTTACCTGAACGTTTTTTATATCCAATATACCCAAAATGTATATTTATTTATAATTATACCCGATATACACTATTAATATGGTATGTCATTTTTGCTCTTTTCAGTGGAATATGAATGTAATTTAACTATGTCTAACGTTCTGTGTGATAAATGCCAATGTCACTGCTCTATGGTAATTAGAAGCAGCAGACAAACAGCAGATATGTCAATGGATACAGCCGCTCTATCCTGGCTTAGCTCCGTAATTGGCTAGAAGACTCATTGCTATGCCGTAACCTCACTTCCCAGCTTTAATGAGATCATACAGACTAGCCCTGTAGCCCTACAGTGGCGCAGCACCATTCCATGGCGACGGTATAGAAGAAATCCTTACTAGACAATTACACCATTTATTTGTATCAATTGTCCTTTAGCCCAGATCCAAACTCTTGCTTTGTGCACGGTGCCAATAAAACCCTCCCACATGCTGACCGAGAAGAAGCTTACAGTGTTTCTGTGGAATAGAGTACACTCACTCGATTTGACCGAGAAGATTTAAAGGTTACTTTAATCTGCAAAATGAATACTACTGAAGGTGTAAAAGAGAGTAATGCCACTGAAAACCTCTCTGATAAGTCATAGTGGCTATCTGAGTTCGTCTGTGAAACAAAATAGCTTATTATGCACACTATAACGTTTAGATTTCTGCATTTTTCAGCACTTACTATATTGCCGATCCCTGACTCCGTCATGTCAAATACAACAGTAAGTGGCATGCCAGGCTCCTTCTTGGCATACCTCTCCAGCCAGAATGCAACATACTTCTTCTTGTCCAGGTTTGTTTTGGCATCCTTTACATGAAGCTTTACCTTGAACCAGACTAATACAGACAAATAGAGGAGTCTTAGTACAAAGTTATAGTGATATTTGTATGTTTCAAAATCAATGTAAAAATATTCATATTACCAGTAATTAAAAATGTCTACATACACAGTTTGTTACCCTCTTTGTCATATCCATGGAGAAAGACAGCACCGGTCTCAAACATCCATCTGGGAATACTGTTTTCAGTAAGATCTGAAACACAGAAAACAACTTTTGTCATTGCAGCATAAAACAAAGTAATAACTAACAGAGTAAGCCTCGTAGGCAAAAATTCTTCAGTCTTCATCTGTACTCTGTAGTTGAAGTGTAAATACATTCTTCAGTCTTCATCTGTACTCTGTAGTTGAAGTGTAAATACATTCTTCAGTCTTCATCTGTACTCTGTAGTTGAAGTGTAGATACACTTCAACTACAGAGTACAGATGAAGACTGAAGAATTTTTACCTACGATGGACAACTCCTGTACGACTGAGAACCTACACAAACCTTCACTAACAGAGTAAGCATTCCTTTATTATTATTATTATCATTATTATGCTACATAGGACTTGGCGTGACAAGTAGGTAGCAGTTAGTATCTGGTTAATAATGAAGTTTTCTTAAAAGAACAAAACAACAGGGTGTAAATATCCAGTTTCAGACGAGAGGAAAAAGGTGGATGCTTGGATGCAAGGCTAAAAAGCTTTAATTCGAAACAACCCAGCCCAGATAAAACCTTTTACTACAACACAAAGGACAATTTGTTTGTTGTAAGGGCCAGAGAAATTTCACAGTGAAGCGATTACAGTGGCAATTGTTTACTGGGTTGTTCTCACACAATACTACTCTGTCTCCACCAGCTCAAAGACAGCAGCCAATCTGTGTTAAAAGTTCACTCATCTAAATATAGCAATGTCAACTTCACAGAGTTTGACCCATATATATTCTCCATTCAAATAAAACGAAAAAGGGCCAGTTCATACCATTCACACCAAACTCCTTTCTCCACTGTAGACTTTCATCTATCATTTTCAAAGCATCATCGACATTGTAGAGCCTCCATGTCAGGTAACCCTCCACCAGGGCATCATCTGTTTGAAGTCTCTCCACATCTCTGGAGTCGTACTTTTCTGCGGAATCTATAATGATCACATGACACGAATCAACTGGTAATGAAGACTGTGCACAAAGTTCACCTTCATTTTCGGCTATTATATGTACATTGCAAATATAATGTTTTTTTGTTTATCCAATAGAAGTTTTTTTGTTTATCCAATAGAAGCATATGGAAGGAAAGAGTAGGTTCACCTTGGTTAGCTTGCTTTCTTTGACAGCTTATGGCTTCTCTGCCATAAGCACCAAAGTGATAATGTAAACATGCCAATGTGTGATAAACATTTGGCTATATCTAAGAACTACGCTATATCAGTGTTATTACAACTATAATAGATAGCAATAGCTGGCTGGTAAAAATAAATAGTGTTACCTTGAAGGAGCTCGTTCTTAAATCTTTCTCTCGTGTCCTCTATCTTCTTTTCCATGTCCTGTCAACACATTATTAAATAACAGTTTATCTGGGTACTTACCAGCTTGTAATCATAGTTATGGTGAACTTAACAATACCTGCTCTCCGACTTGTTCAACTTCAGCCATGTTCCGCTGGTCTTCTGTTTCCTTCTCCGAGGTAGTTCCCTGAACAGCTAGCAGCTAGCCTTGCTTCAGTTGCTAACGCTGAGGAGATGAATCAGTGCAAAATGTGAAGCTGGCGTCCCGGCGCTGCCATTTTGGCTCAAATCTTGGCCACTCCTCTTCTCTTTTTTGTGTATGTAAAAGTAATAGTGGAAATAGTGGGGTGGAGCTTCGCGTTGTATTCCTGGAGTTATATGTTTACGATTTCTAAACTCAGAAATAAAACGCGTCAAATTTGGCTATCTCAGGTCAGCACGGACTCGCTGCTCCCTGATCCGCTCTGATCACCCAGAATGCCCTGCGAACAATAACAGGAAGTGTTTAATTTTTTCTTGGCGCGCCACAAGTGAGGGCTGTCACTTTCAAGACTACACTACGCTTATTTTATTTTTTTTTACCTATGCGAAAATATTATAATGACAGTAGGCACGCATTTCTATCAGTGAAGGGGGACTCGAATCTGGTAGGCTCTACAGCACTTTACTAACGAATGGTAGACGATGGAAAAGTTGACCTCGCAGACTTGTTTTCAGCATCTTGTGTCATCATGTGGAAAATTAATCTCCTTTAACTGTAAACAAGTTTCGAGCGTATCTGACAGCGAAAAAGGCGAGTTATTATTCTCCAGACTTTCGTTTGAAAGGAAAGATAATTCATTTCGCAATGAGGCAAATGGAGTAGCTGTTATTACCAGGACAAAAAGTGCGCACGTGGAAATTGTGAAATGCAAATGTGTATTCCATACTCAGAAAAGGGTCATTGTACCCTGTGTTCTAGTGGCACGAAATGCCAAGAAATCAGATGGTTTTCATTACAGTCTTTTCACCTTAAACACCTCCAACCAACTTGAATCCTGCCTGAAGTTCAAGCTTCCCTATCAAATAAGCAACGTGTGCATCCTACGGGGCCCCACAGTGATGTGGACTCATGGTGGTCATGTCTGGTATACCTCCCTGGAGACTGGAGTGGTCCAGCAGATGCCTAATCAGATGGCACACATTGTTGTCGGAGAACTTCCTCTTAACAAAGGATCATTCGTTCTTGGTTTACAAAACATTTCTGATCAGGAGGTCACATTCAGTCAAACTTGTGGATACTTTTTTCATGATGGCCAGATGTTTGATGGATCTTTGGTTCTACCTCATCCGTACATTTCAGTCACCTGTTGCCTCTTGGTGCTCTCAGCTGTCAAGTCAGATGATGTGTTGGAAATATCTTCAGTGGTGACTACATCTAAAGAACAACTTCTCTTTGTCGAAAATAGTATTGTGAAAGATGTGTGCCATCTTCCTTTTACTCAAGCAGAAGACATTCAGCTGGTAAATGCAGGTACAAATGGCAGCCTGTTTGTCATACGTTTCTACGAAGGACATGTGTGTGCTGTATGGAAAGAAACCTTTATTGTATGTAATAAATACAGTACATACATTATTTATAGGTACATGGAAAAAGAAGATTAACATGTGCTTTATTTTCAGATTGCATCTGAGTGGTCCAGAGTTGCCTCAGTGCTTGTGGATGATTTCCTTGGCCTTGGTACCGACCAAATCTTATTGATTTTTAAAGACACCAATACCACCAGTCATCCCCTAGGCCATTTTTTAATAACTGATCTTTGTGGTGTCTCCTACTCAGTAAGTCATCAGGTTTTATTCGGCTCATTTAGAAACTGTGGTTCATTTAAGGACATTTGCACTGTTTTCCAGAGTGTCCCAGCTGATGAACCTATGAAACCGCCCTGTGCTCAACCAGAGAATTATTTCTTCACTGTTCAAGCTTTGGAATCCAGACTGCAGGTGTGCATCTCCAAAGTAATCAATTTTGATTACCTGTGCTTTTCACAGTACTTAATCCACCATGTTTTATTTCCTAGAGTGGCTTTGCTGTGCTTCAAGAGCTTAAGAGAGAAGAAAGAGCAAAAGAGAGAGTTATAAAGCAGTCATTACAAGCTCTCGCTGATAATACTAGAAGAAAAAAATTCACTCTAACGCCACATGAACAGGTAAGTAATATGTATATTGGACATGCATTCACAGTTGTTGAATCAGAATCAGAATAGAGTTTATTCTGATTGGCCATGGTTGATCAATAAAACAGTAGCATTAGCTGACAAGAACACAGACAGCTGTGTGGTACTTGATGTAATATTATTTACCAACAGCTGTATGCCTCATTTGACCCCACCACTAGCTTGTTACTCATGTTGATAGGGTGTCATATTTGATTATGACATGATATGGCAGATTAAACAAGACAGCACTGTTATTTCTTGTCATTGGAGCTAATGAATCTTCATCTACAAAAGCAAATCCATAGTAGAAATCTAAAGTGCATAATCATTCTTCTTATTAAACATAGCGTTGCATACTTTGTCACAAATCTTAACAATGTGACTAATTTATCCCTGACTATAACTTGACTGCTAGACACATAATGCTTCTCTATTTACATGAAGTTGTTGATCTAAAATTACTTTGATGACTGAGTATTCGCTCAAAATGTGTGCTATTGTTATATACAGGTCCTTCTCAAAAAATTAGCATATTGTGATAAAGTTCATTCTTTTCCATAATGTAATGATAAAAATTAAACTTTCATATATTTTAGATTCATTGCACACCAACTGAAATATTTCAGGTCTTTTATTGTTTTAATACTGATCATTTTGGCATACAGCTCATGAAAACCCAAAATTCCTATCTCAAAAAATTAGCATATTTCATCCGACCAATAAAAGAAAAGTGTTTTTAATACAAAAAAGTCAACCTTCAAATAATTATGTTCAGTTATGCACTCAATACTTGGCCGGGAATCCTTTTGCAGAAATGACTGCTTCAATGCGGCGTGGCATGGAGGCAATCAGCCTGTGGCACTGCTGAGGTGTTATGGAGGCCCAGGATGCTTCGATAGCGGCCTTAAGCTCATCCAGAGTGTTGGGTCTTGCGTCTCTCAACTTTCTCTTCACAATATCCCACAGATTCTCTATGGGGTTCAGGTCAGGAGAGTTGGCAGGCCAATTGAGCACAGTAATACCATGGTCAGTAAACCATTTACCAGTGGTTTTGGCACTGTGAGCAGGTACCAGGTCGTGCTGAAAAATGAAATCTTCATCTCCATAAAGCTTTTCAGCAGATGGAAGCATGAAGTGCTCCAAAATCTCCTGATAGCTAGCGGCATTGACCCTGCCCTTGATAAAACACAGTGCACCACCAACACCAGCAGCTGACATGGCACCCCAGACCATCACTGACTGTGGGTACTTGACACTGGACTTCAGGCATTTTGGCATTTCCTTCTCCCCAGTCTTCCTCCAGACTCTGGCACCTTGATTTCCAAATGACATGCAAACTTTGCTTTCATCCGAAAAAAGTACTTTGGATGATCAACAGTCCAGTGCTGCTTCTCTGTAGCCCAGGTCAGGCGCTTCTGCCGCTGTTTCTGGTTCAAAAGTGGCTTGACCTGGGGAATGCGGCACCTGTAGCCCATTTCCTGCACACGCCTGTGCACGGTGGCTCTGGATGTTTCTACTCCAGACTCAGTCCACTGCTTCGTCAGGTCCCCCAAGGTCTGGAATCGGTCCTTCTCCACAATCATCCTCAGGGTCCGGTCACCTCTTCTCGTTGTGCAGCGTTTTCTGCCACACTTTTTCCTTCCCACAGACGTCCCTTGATACAGCACTCTGGGAACAGCCTATTGGTTCAGAAATGTCTTTCTGTGTCTTACCCTCTTGCTTGAGGGTGTCAGTGATGGCCTTCTGGACAGCAGT
>OMNZ01115521.1:0-14910 GCA_900303255.1 Lesueurigobius sanzi
CCTGATCGCACTACAAACTGGCGTCTCTGCGGTGGAGTACAGGGGGCTACTAGCCGCGATTAGCGTAGCTGCTCACACAAAGGGAGACAGGGCAGGGGCAGGGGGCGAACAGAGAGCAGAGCAGCACAGCTGATGGTGTTTGTGACTAAATCACTGCGCACTTGAAAGTCCGCGAAAGTTTGGTGGTTATTGTAATTTAAGCGAGGCTACATTTCATTTGTCACTGACATTTGCCTCTTAAACTAATGTTTGGGTGTTAAAACGCGATGTTTGAGAGGAGAGTATGCGGTAACCATAGCAACCACACTGCACGTGTTGCCATTCTTGTCCGACCTATGAATGTGACGTAATTTGCGACCAGTGCTATTTTCATCATAGGTACACTTCAACTATGAGAAAAAACACCTTTCCACAACCTCAAACAGTCACACTCCAAACTCCACTATGACCAAGACCAAAGAGCTGTCAAAGGACACCAGAAACAAAACTGTAGAGCTGCACCAGGCTGGGAAGACTGAATCTGCAATAGGTAAGCTGCTTGGTGTGAAGAAATCAACTGTGGGAGCAATTATTACAAAATGGAAGACAAATAAGACCACTGATAATCTCCCTCAATCTGGGGGTCCACGCAAAAGATCTCACCCCTGGGGTCAAAATTATCACAAGAACAGTGAGCAAAAATCCCAGAACCACACAGCGGGACCTAGTGAATGACCTGCAGAGAGCTGGGGCCAAAGTAACAAAGGCTACCATCAGTAACACACAACACAGCAGGGACTCAAATCCTGCAGTGCCAGATGTGTCCCCCTGCGTCCTCCTGCTTAATAGAAATGAAATTAACAAATAACATTTTCAGGGTTTTTTCTCAAGGCCTAAGGGAGCCATTACAAGGAGGCTCCAGAGGCCGACCCCCTGGCTATGGAATCGGCTCATTTGAACGGCTCTTTGACATGAACAGTTTGAACTGCATCTTATTTTTGAAAAGAGATGGATCATTTATCTATTTGTCTGTTTCTATATGCAATTTGGCACAAATTTAAGTGAGCAAACACAAGAAGTAGTGTATGAGCAGAACCATGAGTGAATTGTTTTTGGAAGAAACATGACTGAAGGCAGTTGCAGTCTCTTTTCCTTAGCTGAGGTACAATGTTTTATTTTCATGACACATTTCAAAGGTTGGGATGAATTTCGTAAGTAATTTTAGACAAAATGCTCTGAGCAAACTAGTTCTCAGACAGCATTTTCTGGCTGGCAGAATTTCAGCGTTCTCACTGAGAAGCATGACACACAGCCACCTCTGTGCTCGTTGCCTCTGAGAAAGTCTTTAGCCCCGAGACTGACAGGAGACTGAGAAAGGCACTGTTTCCCAAAGCCGCCTTGGACGGAAGTGCCTTCAAAGTCACTTCTCCGGGGCTCGACCACCCACGGAAAATACTCAGCACCTACGTGTGCCAGACAGCCAGTAGTATAAGCGCCGATCCTGTGGGTGCTGCAGGGCTGAAGTAAATCATAATAGCAGTCTTTTTTTTCTAGTTCACTCACACTCGCGGGGGCGGGGTCGCGGGTATTAGATGAATACGCTACACAAATACACCTCCCGGCTAGCTCAGTGGACCAGACTAACTAACCCTTAAGCAGGAGGTCGCGAGATCGAGCCAGGGTCTCGCCAAGTTTTTTCAGTGAGTCTGACTAGGCTCCCACGGGGAAAACATAAATCGGCGCCTATGTACCTAGGCTTTGGGAAATAGCCTGAGCCATGTCGATCGACACTGAGACTGAGAGACCAAAGTTTGATGAAATGCTCAGCACCTTAAGCATTGAACGGAATCAAATACTATAATATACTATAATAATAGAAACTAGAAATTATACATGCACAGAGATCGTTGAATTTGTGGCATTAAAATTTGTTTTTGGCCTTTAACACAGCAATAAACATACATTAGACTTTCTGCAACCTGTATAACCCCTGTTTGACTTTCTCTTCACCATATCACGTGTCTTACGATCAGTGTATAGGTGCCAAAGTTGGTCCACTGATCTAATGATTCAAGTGTCCTTATTTGACTAAGGCTATTGTTCAAATGTGTAAAACCACAGTGTTAAATGTCATCAGCTTTGTTTCCTCATGCTGATGTTATCATATGCATGACTCTGCTGACAATAAAATATTACACAAATGCCAAGTGAAAACATAACTCAGCAAAACATGTTTCTGATTGACGTAATTTAGTCAATGCTACACTGGAATACTGGAAGACTGGAATAATAATTAATATGTTCAAAACAAAAATGAAATGCATCTAAAATGTCAATAATCAAGGGTATGTAGAAATGTACAAACCCTCTGGCGAGCTACCTAGAATGGATGAAGAGCTGCTAGTAGCTCCCGAGCTAATGTTTGCAAAACGCTTGCAAGAAATACTTGGAATTTTATATATTTTTTTTAATTAAGAGGACAATTTTATACTAAGATTTACAGTCACATTGTCATCTATGCAAGTTCTAATAGGCATGATCACTGGAACATTAGGCAGTGCCCCAGACCGAAAAGTGTCCTTTTGGCTTGGCCTTTTTTTCCGTAGCGGCAGCAACATGACCACAGCCATAAGGGCAGGGTTGGGCAGGGCAGCCAACACTCACACTATCATCATGAGACACATAGATTTGAGTGCCTTCTCACGCTCTCAAGCCACACTCCTCATATCTCACACTTATCAAAAGACATTGCCGACTGTTAGCTACCAGTTAAAGTCTGTATTTGGCTGTAATTCTACGCATCCCATTTTGAATCACAGAGCTGTGCCTGGTTCTACAGAGGCAGCCGACAGTGTATGAAGTAGACATTATGCACAGATTCAGGGAACTGTACTGATTTAAATGTGTGCCTCAGCTCGTAATCTTCAAAACACTGTTTGTTTAATGAAGAGTGCCCTAATATTCACAGAGATGTGCGGTTCGCTGTAGTCCAATGAATGGAACATGAGCAGAAACAGTTCAGTGGCTACGGAGATAAACCAGCGCGGACTTGTAGATTGTCAACCGCGGACAAAAACAGCTCAGAGCATTAGATTCTCATGTGATTCATGTGAGAGCAGAGACAGGATGTTTACACTATGTGCAAATTAAAAATGGGAAAACTGTATAAATGTTATCTATCTGTGACATTTTTAAGATAGGTACAATCAATGCCTGTATTATTAGTCTTACTTTTATAATCAATGAGCAATATCAATGTTGTATTGAAATATTCTATGCTTGAGTCTCATAGATGACACTTACAGTAAGAAAATATTGGGCTCAAATATGAGTCAGAGAGAGAGAAGTCAAATAGAAATTGAAGTGGTTAAAATGTGAAGCTGGAGCAATGAGACCACTTTTTGACTTTTTCAACCATAGGAGAGAAGTTAACAAGGCCTATAGTGAAAATGTGCACCATTCTTACTATGAAACATAGTGGTGGATGGCTGATGTTTTGAGGATGTGTGAGCTAGAAAGGCACAGGACACCTGGTCAAAATTAATGGGAGGATGAATGCATCATGTTGTCAAAGGATACTAGAGGATCATTTGCACTCATCAGCCTGGAAGCTGCACATGGGTCGCACTTGGATGTTCCCACATGTCAATGATCCAAAACACAAGGCCAAGTCGACCTGTCACTGGCTACAGCAGAATAAAGTGAAGGTTCTGGAGTGGCCATCTCAGTCTCCTGACCTCAATATCATTGAATCACTCTCAAACAATGTCAAAAGTGCAGTTCGCGCAGGCCAGGAATTTACAAGAACTGGAGACCTTCTGCCAAGAAGAATGGACTGTCATTGATGCTAAAGGGGGCAATACAAGGTTATTTTGGTACTTTCTCTCGTGATTATTTTTTGAAAAGAGTAAACACAGTTGTTTCACCACAAATAGCTTCACACAACCACTAGCTAACAGTGAAAAAATGGTGTCCTCTTTCATCAGCTTTGAAAAATATATTTCATTCGGGGTATGTAAACTTTTTGCCACAATTGTATATCTAATATATATATAATTAATAATAATAATTAATTTAGATTTGTCAGCAAAAATATAGGCAATATTGACAATTTTTACGCATAAATGCCTTATTATTATATGAAAACCAAATACTGTATTTATATCAGGATCTACAGCAAAAGTTTCAAATTGATATCACTCAATTAAACTTTTTTTTTTTTTCGTGAATAGGGAAATTGAGTGATATCAATATCAAAAACATGAAAATACTTTGAGAAAACCATAACCCTAACTGAAATTATGAAGTATATGTACCATTATTTTTATTAACATGTTTTCCAGAAGAAAACTAAATAGTTCTTTATTCTGTACGAAGGTAACTCACCCTAGTATAGAGCACGGCAGCATGAACCCCAGCACCACCGTCGCGATCTTGAAGCGTGCGAACCTCGACGTCACGGGGTACTTCTCCAGACACAACAACCTCTCTGCGTCGAAAACAGATGGCAACAGTCCGCACAAACAAAACAAAAACGTGAGACTCCACACCGCCATACCCATCACCACCGCCACCCGAACTGTTCGCACCCTCCGACTACTCAGCGGGTGCACAATCGCCAAGCACCGGTCCAACGCGATCAAGCAAAGGAACATGACGCTGGCGTAGACGTTGACGTAGAACACGTATCCAACCAGCTCGCACGTCAGCTGTCCGTACGGCCATCTGTGCCCTCCTCGCAGATACAAGATCCAAAGCGGTAAAGTCAGAAGTTGCAGCAAGTCCGACAGTAGCAAGTTGAGGATGTAGACAAGCTGGCAGCCACCCGCACCCGAACGGCCGAGATGGTACAGTCCCCAAAGGGACAGGAGGTTGCTTGGGAGGCCGATTGAGAAGATCAGGCCATAGATGCAGGTCAAGCCAAAGCAGTCAGTGTCCAAGGGGAGGTTACAGCTTGCGTTTGACACGTTGGTTGAAAAAGTTGAAGAGTTTGCATCGAAGGAAGTTGCTCGAAAGTCCCTCGAATTCATGGCGGGTTGACTGGTATTTCTACATCTGTATGCATCGTCCAAAGTGAGGTTCATGAAAACAACCTGCTGCACGCACAACTCCTGCAGAGTGCTGAGTAGAGGCAGGTCCAGGAATCTTTAAATTATCCAGGATCCATTAGGAGTGTCAATCATCTGTAAATAAATGAAAACATACAATGATGACCTTTGAAAAACAAGAGAAAAAACAAATCATGTGAAAAAAGGAGAACACGAGAAGGTTAATTTTAATTAAACGCCATATGGTAATTTGTTTTGGCTGACTTTGTTTGCGTCCATTGTTTGCAAGTATGAATTATTGTGTCCAAACCATAGAGTGTGGATGATATGGAGAGCTAATTGGCTAGCTCTGGTCGAAGCACGCTAGCATACAGAGATTGCCCATTGACTTACATGTAAACTTTTTGGGCCCTCTTTAACTCATTATTGGAAATAGTGTTGTTAATATGGCCTTTGTGTGCTGGTCTTACCACGCACTACACTGTTCTTTGTCTTTTAATATTTTCAACATTAAATGAGACGCTAACTCGCACATACCTTAATATGGAATTGTTTCCAAAAAACAACATGGCGGCGCTCCAAATGCTAGCATGAATTTGCCTCATTAGCCTGCGCTGGAAACAATGGGGATAGTCACGTGCACGGTCTATGGTCCAAACTCATTCCTAATTTCTCCAACACATGTCTAACATCCCCAGTTCCCAGGTCAACTTTCAGAGTTAGTGTCACAATAAAGCTAGCCTGGCCTTAGCCATCAGTAAACTCCGGTCAATTATCATTTCTCTACATGTACTATGTCTGGATCTGATCTCAGTGGCCGCGATACATCGGTTGAATTTCTTCTGATTTCTCGCGATTGGGTAAAATCAGATGCAATTGTTTCAAACGTTAAAAGGAGTTGACCCCTCCCACCTGATAACGGAGCTCAATTGTGAAGAACAAAATGAGTACGAGGGTATGGTAAGACCAGGCTACAATAAAGCTAACAACAACTTGCTTTTTACAAGAGACCTACACGGCCACTCCCGACAGCTCCCTGCCCTCCGTCTCTGCACGCACAACTGCCCGAGAGATTCCTTGGAGTCCCGACGGGTCCTGAGATATTTGGATGTGCGGATTAACAGGGTCTACCTATACGAGCAGCAAAGCAGAGCTCAACAAGGCCCTGTGGTTAAATATCAGTACTACACAAAATTCTCACTGATATAAGTATGATATTAATGCATGTTACTCAGAAGGAGAAATACCACAATGTCATGCAATAAAGAGATGCAGGGTTAGGGTGTAGGTCAGAGCCTTCCTCCTAAAACCTATTGCATTCTATAAACAGCAAAAGTACAGGACCTAAAATTATTATTTGGGGAATAAGCTTTCTAGACTTCACAACGCTGGACCACCTCATCATGACATCAGCAGGTGGCATCAAGAAATTTGAGGACTTTAGAAGGAGATAAATAAAATATGCAGATTTCTCAAGCATGCATGAGTGAAAAAGTCAATTTACCCAAATGCATAAACTTTTGATTGAATTTGACTTACCGGTCAGAGTATGCTTTGGAGACCAAAACTTTCCTCTCTCTTGCTGGAAGCTCTCTGCAGGACTGACGCTGGGAACACAGCGGCTGGATTGTTCCTTGTCGGTGTTGTGATCGTTTCCTCCACAGGAAGTCCACGTCTTCAGCTTTAAAGGCAACATCCTGAGACCTACGCCGCCCTCCTGACCCCAACACAGCAGTCTCTCAGACAGAGAGGGCAATGGGGCGGGTTCACCATATGAACACTATGGAAGGCATAAAAATAAAAATCATCATTTATTTAAAGTTTGCATTGCTACATAGCCTGTATATTCCTCATAGGATGTCAGGTGATTTGTACTACATGACTTCACCGGTGACATACAGTGCCTCAGACCTCTTGCTTTCCTACGGAGTTTATCTCAGCTTGTGGCTAACTATAGAAGGTTTACATTTTCAGAGAAAATCCACTAATAATGGACAGCAAACAATATTTTTTAAATTCAGAATTGCACCAAATGTATTACACTGTACTGTGAGAAATGTATATCGGTGTAGGCGGAGGAGATGTCAAACTGTGTGAATACCTATCTGCAGATTGTGTTCATAACTTGATACTTTGGTGCACAAAGAGAAAGCTTATTCATGTCACGTTATTGCTTCTGTATAATTTCTTTTTCATTCTTTTTCATGAACATGCATAGTTGTAAAAGTCACATACTGTACACATTGCTTTTCCAATGCTTTAAACATTTCCATAATCAGAAAGGAGCAGATAGAAGAATTAAATTCTTATATTTATTAATCATACTGCCGATGTATGAATTTCAAGGGATCACTGGGTGGGCCTGTGCCGCAGGGCTGTGCATGTCGTTTGAATAATAAAAAAATTAAAAAAAGTGTCCAGATTACTATTTTCTGATTTTGACTTGAGATCTTTCAACCCCATCACATCTGGCCCCAGCTCTGTATGTAGCAGGACAGACTTAGTTTAGCCTTACTTGCAACTGTCAGCAGGGGGCGCCCCCTGGCAAAAGGTATAAAAGACCTTCTCTTTCATTAATTCGCTATTTGTTTCATCCACTTCCGCCTCTGGTTGTCTTGGCTGTCGGTGTGCAGGGCGTGCAATGTCTCCTGGCAGGTAGATATATAGATACTGTATTTGCAAAAGAAGCTTCCTGCTTAGTATGGCTGCAAGCTTCCCTGTAGTGCCGCAAATAGCTGAGGGACGGCCATCCAGGGTTTGTTGTGTGCCTCGTAGAGCTTGTGTTAAGGTTAAGGTGAACTTTATTGTCCCCGTAGGGAAATTTGTCCTCTGCATTTGACCCATCCTTCGATGCCGCTGGGGCAATCCGTCAGGAGCAGTGGGCGACCGCAGTGCAGCGCCCGGGGACCCATCTCCAGATGTGGAGCCAGCCTCATGGTCAGAATCACCTGGCTGGAGGATTTAACCTAATGTGCATGTTTTGGGTTGATGGGGGAAACCGGAGCACCCGGAGGAAACCCATCCAGACACGGGGAGAAACATGCAAACTCCACACAGAAAGGCCGCGTGGGCCGGAAATCGAACCCGGGACCTTCTTGCTGTGAGGCAAGAGCGCCATCCACTCTGCCACTGTGCCGCCTTTTGTGGGCGTGCCATGCTATGATTTGGCTATAGCGTTTGTGGTAATTTCTTTCACAACTAACATTGCTCTAATTTGTAGGTGGAGGGGGTTTGTCAGTCCTGGTTCTCCTGCTGCCTTGTTTTTAACCAGCTGTTTTCCATGATCTGGATTGGAGATGAAAATGTAATGTAATGAAACCGAAATGGACTTGAGATCTGTTTATGAACTGCCTCCATTATAAATCCACTAAACTGAAAGGAAATAGTAACTTAATGCAACAAAAATAAATATCATCATTTTTTGGAATATTGTGACGGAGAAGAACGAGGCACAAGCGATGTATGCGAGTCAACTTTATTCTTCTCGAGCCAACAACTGAATGTGAGAACAACAGGGAACACATAGCCTTCAGGGCTTAGACACGCCCCTCAAACCCCAAAGGCTGCTGGGTGAGAGACACCCCATAATATGTACACCACAACCTTACATTATACATCCGTTCTTCTCTCCGGTGGTGTTTTATTTGATGTAAAAATGTGTAATTTCAATCATGTTAACCTTGTAAATGATACCAGTATCACTCGCACTGCCACACATCACTAACCCCCAGCCCGAAACCAGATCCGAGCCCGGGGTTCAAAGTGATGAGAATGTGATAAATGAACTAAACTGCAGCCATTTTCAGAGTTCATGGCCAAAACCAGTTGATTGAAAGAATAAAAATGAATAAATAAATGCTTCCTACCTCAGCCAAAGGCTGCTTTTGTTGCCGTTTACCCAGGGTGAACTTGATAAGGCATCAGGGAGGAAAGTGACCAGGCACAATTGAAATTGTTTGGTGGAAGAATGACTGTTGAGACAATGGGTGCGAGCCACTGTTTTGCACTGGGTTCCACAGGGAGGAGTCCTAATCACTCACTCCACTTCCCTTCAAATGTCACTGGCCTGATTTATGGAAAAGTGTGGGACAGACACGAGAGTAAACACTTCCCGGCCTTTTCATTAGGACTGTTATTTATTTTCCTGGAGCATGACTGCCAGTTTGTTTTGAAGAATAACATTACTTTGAAGTGTTTTGGTAGCCAATTCAACCAACTCTTTCTATTCTATCTGTACAAACATTCAACAATGTGCTCCATGTTCCAAAAGACAGGATGGATGGCTGAATTAACCAGAGAAGTCAAAGAAAATTGAGACAGAGGTGATGTAGCTTCTTCTTGAGTCCTTGCTTTGGTTTGGCTCACACCACACATGAGTTTGTAATGAGTTTTTAATTACAGATGTGTAGAATGACATTGTTTTCATTGTTGGACTCATACATTTTAGACTCCTAACTTCAGAAATTTGGGAGTGCATGTGCTACCAAGAAAAAAAGTCAATTTTGAGCCATGATTTCTTTATCATGGCTCATGAACAAGTCTGGGAAGCATGTATTTGCATTGCATTACACAGCATCATAATTTATTATTTTTAATCAACATTTAAAGTGGTGGCTACAAAAGTTTGCTACTTTTTTTTGTTACGACTTGGATATGGATATAAACAAACTTTAAACAAACTAGCAAACTAGGCACATGGGTTTTCCTTTGAATTCAGTGAAGATGTAGCCTGGACTTAGCCATTCGTAAAGTCCGGTCAATTATCATTTTCCTACATGTTACGTCTGGATCTGATCTCAGTGGCCACAAAACATCGGAAGAACTTCGTCCGAGCCATTCAGCAAGTGGGGGAGGCGGGCAATGTAGGTGACGCCATACATCACGACCAAACGCTAGTGATTGGGTAAAATCAGATCCAATCTTTTCAAACCTGAAAACGGAGCTCAATTGTGAAGATCCAGACCCTCTGTACGAAATGAGTACGAGGGTATGGTAAGACTAGGCTAGTGAAGAGGTGCTCTGCTTCCCATTTTGCTTGAAAGGTGCGATTTTCTTGGTCGAGTTTTCTGTTTTCCACTGTTTGTGGCCATGACTCGCATCTTTCTTTCTCGCTGACGGGGAAGCCAAGGCCCAATATTGTTTGCATAGGATGCGCCCTCTATCGATTAACATAGTATAATTACAACGGATTGATTCAGTAGCGGGTAAAAAACTTCTACTTATAATTTTTTAAATTATTTTTAAGAAATTATCTACAGGCCGCACTGAGTGAGGAGGCCCCTGGGCCTCCAGTTGCCCATGCCTGATTTATATGAATCACATTGTCAGCTCCTGTGTTTTTGGCATTATAACCCGATTTTATTTCAAGGCAAACCATAATTTAAATTAAGGGTTAGGGTTACGGTCAGTATTTTTGGATGTGTCGTGTGTATGGGTGAGTCTGTAGGAGAGGAGGTCCTCAAATAATTTGGAATGACAAAGTGGTCCTTGGTATGAAAAAGTTTGAGAAACACTGGTTTGGAGTAACCATAGAAGTATATAATATAACATACACCATTTGAAAAAATAATATGTCATACATAAAAAATAATTTGAAAAAAATCTACAATTATTCACTCTCCTTTTAATTTCCTCTTGGACCTCCTACAGCACAATAGTCGACAACAGAAAACTGAAAACCAGACCACGGTAACTAATATGGCTAACAAAAACATACCGACATCTAAACAGAAGTAAGAGAACCACGGCAAGGTGTAGCCTGCTGGTTGGAGATGGGCAGCTCCTTTATTTCTTATGGCATACTCTACCCAAAAGAGGGCAGTGTCCACTGGAGGCATTGGCGTATCCTGGTGTAGCCTTGACAAACGCTGTATATTTAGACGATATGACGGATTCTCCACCACATCCTTAACCGCCTCCAGGAAGCTCTCTCTGGTGAGAGAGTGAGCTTCCACAATCCGGGCTGCCCCTCTTACTTTTAGTCGAAGCACATTGTCAAATTGATCAAAAAGTAGTGGCAACCCAATAACAGGAACGGCATGGTAGATAGCTTCGTACATGCCATTGGTTCCGCCATGGGCAATGAACGCCCGAGTTTTGGGATGTCCGAGGAGGTCTCTTTGTGGCAACCATTTCACCAGCAAAGTGTTGCTGCCCAAAGAGGCTGGGGGTTTTCCGATGAACCTCCATATGACTTTCTGAGGGAGTTCTGCAAATGCAGCCGCAATAGCTTCAGTGGTTTCTCTCGGCAAGGCAGATACAAAAGTTCCCAAGGACATGACAATGACGCCATGGTCACCAGAGCTTTCGACAAAGGTTTTCAAGTCGCCAGAGAGAGGAGATGGTTTTTGGCCTTGAAACCCTCCGATGTACACTACGTTAGGCATAGTCGGACGTGGGAACTCGAAAACAAAATCTGCTCTCACCAACCAAATATCAGCAGATAGTTGCAACGACATCAAATCAGTTCCAAGAGGGAAATGGCGCCTTATAACATTGGAATATGCTGGGTATATGTAAAAGTGTCGCTCAAATTGATTGTAAATATAAAACAAGACATTTTTCACTCTTTCTGCAAAGTGCATCTGATCGCTGAGTTCAGTGCCCGACAACGGTATGTACGAAGGAGGTGAGGGTGCCATAGTGAAATGACACTCTCCGCTGTTAATCCAGCGTACATTGAAAACCATTGGCAACTTCAGGTAACGTCCCAGAATTACACCTATGGAAAAGGCAGGGTCTGTTAACATCAAGTCAAACTTAGCATCATGCATCTTCTTCATGAAAACAGAATCATCCAACAGAAGGGCAGTGGATTCTGCAAGAATCCCATGTCCTTTATGTAACAGTTTGGTGATCCGGTACTGTTGGCAGAAGGAGCTGATGAAATGTGACTTTTTGCGGCACTCGATAACATCTAGCAACAGTTTGTTGTAGGCCTCCAAGTCCTGTTCATCTTCCAGCATGCGAACGTTTATAGAAGTGTAGATGGTGGAGTTCTCGGGGATGTACCAGCTCTTGGCAGAACGGAGTACAGTGATCTCATGACCTTTGGAGTGCAGTCTTCGAAGGATGAGCTCCATGTTGAGCCAATGGCTGCCATCTAAAGGAACAACCAGAATCTTGCTGCAATTAACACGGGGGCAGAGCAGGACAATGAAGACCAGGGCCAGGGTGAGGTAGAGAGTGTTCCGCATCCTAAAATGAAAACAAAAAAGTGCAAAAATTATAGTATTTGTAGAGGGCGGATGGATCCCAATTCCGTAATACAGTATACCTCTGTATTTGAATGTCAATTTGATAAATTATAAATCCTCAAATTTAAATTCACTCTTTCTGAGCTGGGGATTGCAAGATTATTTCAGAAACTCCTTGTCTGCTGATGTTCAAACGCGTAGGAACAAGGCACTGTTGTTGGGGATTGTGCAATTCCTCCAGTTTCCTCAGGGGACTTTAGCTGGAGACCTGCACTATAGCATTAACTCATTGACTGCCAATGACGTTTATAGAAGTCAATTAGGTTTTTTGATGGGGCAGGGTGGAGAACGATCTGACGGAGCTTGTGTACAAAAATCAGGGCTCTAGACAGAAAGGTACTGATTCTGTACATCGCAAAATTCTGAAGGAGAAAGCGCCCCAGCTGTGGGTCTTGAAAAAACAGTGAAAATCATGAAAAACGTCTGTATGGGAGACACTGATTTGAAAACGGCTGGCAGTCAATGAGTTAATTGGGACTTAAAGGCCCTATACCTGACTTCACTCCGGATTGTAGCCTTGGTCTAATTTCCATCTGTTGTCCCACACTAGTACACACAACAGACTCTCATTCATCCTGATCTATTGTACATGTTTTTAGTGGCACCCAGAGGAAAGGCATGTTTAAAATAGGGCATTTCATGTGTAAAATTTATCAGAATCGGCTATATATTTGGTGATTAAATAATGTATAGAGCCAAGGTTTAATTTATAGTTTTATTTTGTAGATGTATTAATTGCAAAGGTGGCACGGTAATGCAGTGGTTAGCGCTTGCTCTTCACAGCTAGAAGGTCCTGGGTTCGATCCCGGGCCAGGACAGGGCCTTTCTGTGTGGATTTTGCATGTTCTCCCAGTTAGGGTGCACACGAAATGGCACTTTTTCAAAAAGTTTTTTAAATCATCTCGGCCCATACACCATTTTCTTCCTTTGCTTAAAACAAACAGAAATACCAATTTTCAGAACAATTGAACTTTATTTAGGGGGTCCACCTCAACCTTAATAAAGGCAGTATGTTTTCCAGTACACATTTTGCATAGTTTACCCGTGTTTTGGCTTTTCTGTGTTGGATTGTCCCGATGAAAAAGAAAGCATCGTCAGCACTTGTCTAGAAGTAGGTAGTCGACTTCCAGTTATTTCAGAGTCCTCTGCTGTAATTGCAAGGCCTAGACCAGAGGTGGGCAAACTAAGGCCTGCAGGCCAAATCCGGCCCACCTAGCCCTTCAATACGGTCCTGAAAACAAGATGTAGCTTGATTTGCACTGGCTAAAAAGGGTGATAACCACTATTTATTTTGCTGACATAAATAGAGATAATGGATATAGATATAAATGCTGCTATTGTGTAGCTTTTTTAATTTGTTGAAGTGAGTCTTTTGAGAACTGAACTGGATTGAAATATCCCAATCCCCTGCAGGCAAGTGGCCCTTGTGTCAAAAGGTTTGCCCATTCCTAGCCTAGATCGTAGATACCTTAAGGTGTGTAGAGGTAGAAGCCATAATTACTGCTGCAGGTTAACTCTATTCTAAAACAGTCAAAGTAACATAGAATCCTGAGCCGATCCAGTGCAGCCTCCGCCAGGAATCATGCCAGGAAGGATATCTGTGATATGGATATAACACGTACAATACAAATTTATTGTATTATAGTATTTGAAAAATACATGAATTGATTGATCTTTTTCCTGAATGATAGGTTTACATAATGGAACAAAAATATCATAGGGCCGAAAGAATTTGCAAACATGAGATTTTCGGGTGCATCCTAGTGTCTGTGTAGGTTTCCCCTACCACTAAAAAAACATGTGAACAGGATGAATGATGTCTGTGTGAGAGTGCATGGTGGTGGTCTGAAGGTCGGTTGGCGGTTGTCTGTGAAAGGCGCTATATAAATATAGCTTTTCTTCTTCTTCAAAGATTTGTTCACAGGGGATTTGATATATCTTGTTTAGTTTTTTTTTATAAGCCACTAATTATTGAATATATTATCTGTAAAAGTAAAATTTTGCCTTATTGCGGCACTGGTGTGTGAAAAGGTTTGAGAGACACTAGAGTAACTAATAGTACTGTATGTCCGTCCCCATATAACATACACCATTTGAAAGATGTAATTATCATGCAAAAAACTAACTTGAAAAAAGTCTACAATTATTCCCTCTCTTTTTAATTTCCTTTAACGTTTTCTGTATATTACTGACATTAATATGAGGAAAAATGTATAGCAAGTTTTCCGTCATATTATGTTTAAATATAAAATAAGGCATACAAATTGTCCAAAATTGTGTATATTTTTGGCAATTACTGTAAATAATGGATAGAGGGCCAGGCCAGGTTTCAATTTATAGTTTTATTTTGTTGATATATTAGTTGCAAAGATTAATTCACAAGGGATTTGGGATGTTTAGTTTTTTTTCTTTTTTAAAATAAACTAGTTATTAGTGAATTCATCTGTAAAATTACAATTTGCCAATGATGTAGCCTGCGCTCGAATTTCAATTCGAACTGCGAGACAGCCTGGAAAGGAAGACCGAAATCTTTGCATGAATCTGGGGACCAATCACAGCACAGGGAGGAACGGCAAGCCTCAACATACGTCAACATACATAATAAATAATAATAATGCATCGGTTTT